>CACRXK020011611.1:0-16112 GCA_902702795.2 Paramuricea clavata
AACTAGACACACAGTCTGATTAACCCACTGAGTGCCAGCGCTTCCCCTTGACTAGTAAAATAGCTTGGCGTTAGACAGAGTAAATAATAAAGTAGGGCACAATACAGCTTAATGGGATAGGACGCGTGGGCCGACCAAGCTCTTAGACCGCGAGCAGTCATTCGGGAGAATAGATCGAGGGACTGCAGACAACACATCCAATCTCGTCCCAGAGCAATGCCTGTGCGCGGGCTAGGAAGGCATTGGCTCTGGGGAAATTGAATTTTTCCTGTGCTGTGATTGGTTTAACGTTTATCAATCGTCCATGCCGACAAAGAACCGGATTAGGGGTTCCGGTTGTCAATTTCCCCAGAGCCAATGCCTTCCTAGCCCGCGCACAGGCGTTGCTATGGGTACGAGATTGCAACACATCAAGAAACGAAGTACGTGTTGCCCACACAAGGTAAAATCGCCATTAGGGACCGGTCATTATTTATGGCGGGGGGTGGCACCGAAGAGAAAAAGGTTGGGTAAACAAAATTTTCGTAAGTAAAAGGTTGGGTAAATGAAAAACAAAACAACTCAAGGGTTGGGTAATAAAAAATTATTGTCATTTCCAAAGCATGACTCACTGAAATATTGGAGACTAAAAAGCATATGTAAATACAATATGTGAATCAATCAGAGTCACTATCTGTCATTTTCCGATTTGTTGGTAGACAAATGCATGGTATCTCCAATTTAGAAACTACATGTGCAGACAATATGAAACTTTAGACGGCAGAACATTTCACAATCCGTTGTCAAACTCATGTCACAGAAGTGGTAAAGGACATGGTGACAACTGAATGGTATCCTTTTGTAAAGTTTTTGGCCAGGGGTGGGTATTTATTTTTTAATTGATATTTGAGGTTGGGTAATCAAATTTTTGACTTTTTGGTGGTTGGGTCAGCAAAATTTTTCCCACGAAAAACATTTCTCTTCGGTGCCACCCCCCACCATAAATAATGACCGGTCCCTTAGTCGAAATCGATACGCCTGTCAATCAAATCTGATATTTAGTAATTATGCTATAAATAATTTCCAGACTGAATGTTGATTCTATAAATAAACATGACATCGTTAGTTCCTATTGGATAGATTTAATTGGATATAAGTAATGTTTATGCAAATGCGGAGCCAACTTGACAAGAGCGAAAAGTGGGCGTATTTCGTTTCTTGATGTGTTGTCGGCAGTTTCTCCATTCCCCTCGTACGCCCGGGAAACAAAATATGTGGAAAGGAGGGACCGCTCGCAGTCTAGCCTGCGAACAGGCTCACTGGGAGAAAGGTGAGCCTGCACGGAACCATGCGTTTTATTCAATCATCCCCTTTTCGCATCTGCTAAACGCGAACCAATCAGCGTCGACTGCGATAAATAAACTGTCAACTGTCAAATTGACGCAAGGCGTGTACATTGTGCAACGAAGAAATACTGAATATTAAAATATATACATTATGTATATATGAACAATAATACAAAGCATTAGCGGGCCGCACAAAATATTACTCGGAAAAATATAGAATTTTTCAAATATTAAATAGATATCAATACACATACAAATATAAAGCCGAATAAAATACTACCATTGGCATTGAATCAATGTACAGCAATACTTGTACTATGTGCGACTGAAAGAACAATGTTCTGAATATTTGAAGCTATTACTACAATACGGTCAGATAGATTGGGATTTGGAATACCGAATACGTCTAAAATTTTACTAACTGTGGTCTAAATAAATGATAAATGAGCATGTATTTACTAATTTCTTCGAAATCACGAGTGTGCCAATAGTGGAAGCATAGTGGTGGAAGCCGTATCGACGACGAAATTGTCAGCAGTTTATACAGTAAATAGTACACAGCGTTTAATGTACGATATATATTTATATCTAAAATGACATGCCAGCGAGGATCAACAATATAATTATTCGTACATATTTGGGTTTCTTTTGTATACCTTCGAATAATCCGTGAAGCCACGACGACCTCAAAATGTACTATACTACTACTATAGTCTGATGTCAATCCGAAGACGAAGTTCAGAATACTGTTATAGTTTCGTATATTGGATTTAAGCGATAGATTCAAGTCATTTATGATAGACTTTTTGCTGTGATGCTTTGCTATTGCTTTTGGTTTCCATTTCTAGTTTTATTTGTTCGATAGTCTTATAATATATAATATTAAAATGAATAAAGTTCAAATTCTTCAAAATGCTGTTGTTGACATTAGCTATTTTTAGTAATTTTGTCAACGAGTGTAAGCCAATCAGAAGCCTGCGTTTCTATACGAACGCCACTACCAAGAAAACCTATAGTTCCGTGCAGGCCCTCTATTCTTCGCGCCGCCTGTAACCCAGGGCCTGTTCGCAGGCTACTCGCAGTCTACCAAGCTCTATACGTAAAAAGCCAAGCTGTATGCGAGGCGATAGGCTAGTGGGACAAATTGTATGCGACTACAGCAATGCAACTTTAGGACTATTGTCTTACGCCCGTATTCTAAAAGCTCACTCACACTCAATGAGTGGAAGTTCAATCTGAGCTTCTCTCGAGTGGCATTGCTGTTTTTGAATAGCTGAAGGGCTAGTGTCATCCCTTACTATGTGACTACTCACCCTCCAGCTTTCAAAAACAGCATGACACTCAAGAGAATCTCAGATTGAACCTCCACTCATTGAGTGTGCTTTTAGAATACGGGCGTTAGACTAAGAATAGAGTCTATGACTATTAGCGAAATACGAATACTGTAAGTGTGAAAGCAAAAGAAGTGTATGCATCATTGCATCCACGACAAAATTGCAATAAAAAATTATAACGACTTCATCATCATTAGTCAAAAAAGCTATTTTAGCAGAACTGTATATTTATTTGAATACAAGGACCCTAGAGATTACTAACATTACAACTCCCAGACGATTTAGTGCATCCACAGTATATGGAGAGAAAGTATGCAGAAAATACAATGCTTTTGCAGGGATGTTAAACAACAGTAAACAAAACAACCGCGCGCCATTAGTTCTAAGACTAACATTACCAGAGAAATGGATGTACTGGAAATCAAATAAATTTAACGTGGGCAATTTATCCTCCCCAATAAAATTACGGAAGATTTGTCACAAATAGAACAACTGTTCTTTGTATGTTCTGGTACAAAAGTAAAGTACTACAGTACACTATGTCTATACTGCATGGGTAAGTCTATCAGTTTTAAACTGCATCAAAACAAGGGCGTCGTCATAAACTTGCTCTTCCATAAATTACCGTTTAAAAAGAGGCAACTAACCCCCTCCCCAAATACTACTGAAGATTTCTAACAAACGTTTTTGTATGTTTTGGTGCTACTATACACTCTGTCTATGCTGTATAGCTCTTCAGTACATATCAGTTCTGAACTACCTTCCCTAGAGGTGCAATAATGCTAGGCGTCTGTGTAAGATGCAACTACCTGAAAAAATTGAAGTTACTTGGACGTTTTAAGGTCCTTCGTTTGGAAGTTAGTGGTCAGTAATGGTTGTCTTTTATTTGTCCAGTGTCACTATTATGCACATTGTTTGAAAGAAACAAATTGGACACACTCTTCCCAAATGTAATACAACCCAGATTAAATAAAAGGAAGCCACATGCAGCTTTGTTTTATCTCCTTTAAACTGCACTCTGTGAGCTGAGATGGCTCTGCAAAACGGTATTCCTTCATCTTCCCTTACAAGCCACTTTAACACGCATCAAGCATACAAGATGAGGCCAAAAAATATGTGGGTTTCCGGTTTCCCGACCCTACCTAGCTTTCGGACGTCGAAATCCCGACCCTAAACCTTTTTATTGCATCATGCTGGTAAGTGTTTCCACTTAGAGGAAAACGTTTGTGGAAAATTGAAATTTGAGGCAATATTAGGGAAATTTATCTTTGGATGTGGAAGCACTGACTAAACAAAATGGCGTCCGGTTGTTAGGAAAATTAAAAAAAAAGTTTAAAAAAAAGTTAAAACCGACCTACCCTACCTAAGTTTTTATAAGAAGAAATAGGAAACCCACATCTTTTTTTTTGGCCTGAGTTTAAATACATGACACAACTTCCTGAAAAATATAAGCAGAATGTTGACGTTTCGAGTGAAGGCCCTTCGTCGGGTAGTACTGTATCTTGTACTAGCTAGAAGCTCATCCTAACTTGCCGACGAATGGCCTTTGCTCAAAACGTCAAAGTTCTGCTTATACTGTCTATCGACTTATCGTTACTACCTATACTGGCACCGACTGTTGAAATACATGGCTCAGAGTAGTACATGTTTGAGTATGTTTCAATACATAGTCATAACATGAATTACACACTAGTACTACATATTATTATATGTGAAGTGAAGTGAAGTGAAGTGAAGTGAAGTGAAGTGAAGGGCTTTATTTACTGAGGGTAACACGTGACAGTTAGAAACTGATAAACTTGTGGCCCTCAAAATTTACAAAATTTAAGATATTAGAACACAGTCCCTATTTAAAGTTAAAATTATTAACTTTAAATAGGGACTGTGTTCTAATATCTTAAATTTTGTAAATTTTGAGGGCCACAAGTTTATCATATATCTACTAGACAAAAGAAAACACAAAACGCATTAAGCAGAGCACCAGCGCTCTCCCCTTGACAAGTAAAATTGTCTGACATTAGACAGAGTAGAATAACATGAGAGTAGAGTGTATTAGACCGGCAGCACTCTCCCCATTGATGAGTAAAATCGTCTGGCATTAGACAAGTAAAAAAAGTAAGTAGGGTGTACTGGGGTGCATTGCAGCTCAATGGGTTAACTAGAAACACTTTTGGTTAGATCATTAAGCTGCAGAGCTTCCCCATTGACAAGTAAAATTGTCTGGCATTAGACAAGTAAAAAAAAAGTACTGGGGTGTACTGCGGCTCAAAGGGTTAACTGGAGACATTGTCAGATTTTTTGGTTAATTGTGGCTGCAGAGCTCTTCCCCATTGACGAGTAAAATTGTCTGGCGTTAGACAAGTAACAAAAGAAGTGGGGAGCAATGGGGCGCATTGTGGCTCAATGGGTTAATGGGTCAAGTCATGGGCCTACCCTTGCTAGTACTGTAGTACACCTCCCACCCCTTGAAATCTATTGAAATAAATGGTGTAGAAGACAATCAAACGTTACATACTCAACAAATGAAAACACAAAACACATTAACCAGACCACACAGCAAGTTTGTTTGAAATGGCAGATGTTACGTTTAACTGTAACTTCAAAACTACAGATAACCGACAATTGGCACAAATTGTGCTTTATTGAAGGAACTAGGTATTACGATATAAACCTTTCTGAATATATGATTAGTTTAGAAAAACTATGTTAGTTATCAGAATATGATCGGGTACTAGCTGTGCTTTCAAGCAACCTTCGGTAACATTTTCAAAGCTACGCACAGTTGCGGTCTGATAGCACTGGCCGCACCATATTTGGGGCACAATCAACAAGACGGTAAAAATCATTCCTGAAAAATTGTGGGCAAAAAACAATTATTTGGTGAGGATAAAGCATATTGTAGAAAAATAAATATTTAAATATTAAAAACCTCTTGTTCAATGTACAGCCTCCAGTAACGGCCACATGTTGGGAACCGGTCGACAAGTCTTTCATAGAGCTGTCTTCCACTTGCAATGGGCAATGTCTAGAATATAAAAGCATGTCAATTTTAGTACAAATACGCTGTGGATTGAGAAGGATTCAACTACCTGAAACATACAAGTGAATCTTCAATATTTCGGGCAAAGGCCCTTTGTTGGGAAGTTAGGCGTAAAAAAAAAATACTTGTGGTTCCGGTTCCCGACCGACCCTATTTTTTTTCTGCCGACCCTATTATTTTTTCAACGCGATTGACCGTGCGACCCTATTTTCTCCAGGTGATTGCGGGCTGCTCATACAGCGTGCCAAAATGGCGTCTGTTGTCACACTAATTATTGAACCAAATTGCCTAAATTCGTCCATAGGAAATACGCATCTCTAGTTAATATTGATGTCGGGACAATACTGCAAATCGCCCAGCAAAAAAAAACACCAAAACCATGAAAAACATATTCAAAAAAAAAATTTATTTCCGACCTACCGACCCTAATTTTTTCACGATATGAAACCGGAACCACAGGTATTTTTTTTTTACGCCTTAGTCGGGAAGCCTGAAGGCGGTTTTCCACTAGGCGAAATTTTTCGACTGAATCGAAATTTTCTTTTTTCTTACAATCACTCAGATGGAACTAATCAGAAATCTTTGGAATTTGAACAATAGAAACATTGCCTAGTGGAAAACCGCCTTGACGAAAGGGTGATTCCAGCTATGGACGAAATTTTGATCTAAACAAGAAGAATGAAATCCAACACCATACCTAGAAAGAGCATCTTAAATGAGTAAAATTGCAAAGTTTGGTTGCAAAATGTTGTAAAATGAGGAAAATATAGCTCTGTGAAGGTCGCAAATTTTGTATACCGTATTTACTCGATTGAGTGCCGCCCCCGATTGAGTGCCGCCCCCAAATGAGTGCCGCATTTGAGATCAAATTTTTTTAAAGAACGCCGCCCTCGAATGAGCACCGCAAATATATACAGAATTTGTGAACTTCACAGGGCTATACTTTCCTCATTTCACAACATTTCGCAACCAAACTTTGCAATTTACTCATTTTAAGATGCTCTTTCTAAATTGGAATTAATTCTTCTTGTCTAGATCAAAATTTCGTCCATAGCTGGAATAACCCAATGGGAAGCCTGACATGTTTTATACTTGTATTTTCACATAGTCAAATCCCTTTCAATCCACAGATTTCTGGCGTTATTGTCACTACCTAGGCGTAAAAAAAAAATTGTGGTTCCGTTTCCCGACCGACCCTACTTTTTTTCTGCCGACCCTATTATTTTTTTCAATGCGATTGACTGTGCGACCCTATTTTCTCCAGGTGGTTGCGGGCCGCTCATATAGCGTGCCAAAATGGCGTCTGTTGTCACACTAATTATTGAACCAAATAACCTAAATTCGGCCATAGGAAATAGGCATCTCTAGTTAATATTGATGTCGAGACTCTACTGCAAATTGCCCAGCAAAAAACCGCCAAAACCATGAAAAAAATATTTTTAAAAAAAAATTATTTCCGACCTACCGACCCCAATTTTTTCACGATATGAAACCGGAACCACAGGTATTTTTTTTTACGCCCTACGCTAGCACAAACCTTTCAAGTTTATATAAATTCAGCTATATAAATATTACATGAAATTTAACACAAAAATGTTTGAAGCACTAAGATTTTCGGGAACAAAAAGTGGCTATATGTTGGCAATTTATATTTGCTTCCCCAAAATTTTGCAAAGTGTCTGCCACTGTCAAAAAGGTGTAGTGTCTCCCAGAGGAGATAACTTGGTTGCTATGGGCTAAAACATCATACAATCAAATGGTTGTTTCAGCTGATACCTCACCTGAGCCTCTCGTAACAAGACATTCCATGACTCAGTGTCGTACGGATCAGCCAACAATCGTTGTTCTGCCTTTTGACCCCTTTCACTCTTACTTCGATATGCCATCCTAGAAATTTGTGAAACCATCACAGAATAATACTCTTGACCCACCTACCCACCCAAAACATCAATTGGTGTGGCAACTTGAATATGATCCCCAACTACAAATCATGCCATGTCAAGATAATTTGTTTGTCCAGATAGTACTGCTTTATAAGGCCCGGTCACACTACACATGATATGATAACTTGTATATGTGCGCTGATTGGTAAAAAATTCAACATCCAACTGAAGAAAAAAAATTGCTCGAGAGAGCGTCAAACAATAATTTTATCATTTTCGTTGTAGTGTGGACAGTAACAGAATTTTCTTGCCAATCGTCGTGTTACAGGTTATCATATCATTATCGTTGTGTAGTGTGACCGGGCCTTTATACATATCCATTTGAGAAATTATCTACCTTAAAATGTAATCACATGCCAAACTATCAAGCCGAATTACGCCTTTTCGGGGTTTGCAATAGCTCCATTTTATCTTTGTGTTTGTCCCACTAGGCAAGATGGCGCTGCAAACCTAGAGAAGGTGTACGGCATGACACATGCTCTGCAGCTTGCAGAGTTGGGCAGTTTTCGACAAGTTCTTGGGGGCGTGTTATCCGTCTGTTTGTCAAATAGCAGGTCATTGTTGTCAAAATATTTTGCCCAGAAGGTCAATGTGGGTCATATAAACATTGAACTGAAAACTTTGCATTGCAAATTTTGACAACCAAAACATTGTCAAAAATAGGTCTCAATAAAGCCTGCCGCACATGAAAGACTTGCCAAGATAACCGCCTCGCTAGCTCTACGCAGCTATGCATTTTCAACACTAGTCAACAGCAACATCGTTGATAAGATTGTTTGCGTGTCCCTCCATTGTGACCATTTTGATCTATTATAAAACTCACATGAAGAGACTGTGGGTTCTCGTTGGCTACTTAATTCAAGCAGCTCAGCACTAAGGTCGCTTCTCGTGTGGCAAGGTTAATAAGCGCGGATGATGCGGGAATCAATTTGTGATCTTGCCCAAAAGATCAAGTCAAAGTGTCAGAGATGATGCACTATTATCTATCACAGTTTTCTAAACCAAAACTAGGACCCAATTCAACGCAATCTACGTACCTTTCGTGTCTAATTTGGTCGCTTTACCAAAGCCTTGGCTCAGCAGTTTGATTTCACGATAAATAGTTCAAAACATGAAGAAATTGTGAAATATTCTCACTCCAAAATTGAACAACAAACAGAAACCATGTGCAATGAAAACAAAGAATTATGGGTAGGCAATGGTGTTTCCACATGATGAAAGGAAATTTGCCGAAGCCATGAAATTAATGGCGCGAAAATTAACGGCGCGAAACCAGACCAGGACCAGACCAAATAAACTTTTCCGTGGCTTTTCCTGCCTGATTATCTGTGTGGTCTATCACCCTCCCTCCAATGATAACTGTGCCTTAATCGATCACCTAACATCTAAACTTGACGCTGCTCTTATATTGTACCCCAACGCTGGTATTTTTCTCATTGGAAACTTTAATAAATGCCCAATTTCCTCCCTACTACGTCATTTTACTTTGAAACAGATAGTTAAAGAACCCACAAGAGGAAATTCCACATTGGACTTAATTTTGACAAATATGACTACCTGTTGTAACTCTCCGGTGTTATTACCCCCTGTCGGCCAAAGTGACCATAATTCCATACTGTGGTCCTTTAATAAAAATACAGCTAAATATGGTACATCAAAAGTGAAAACTAGACAAGGTAACAATCATGACAGGAGAGCATTCGGTAAGTGGCTAGCTGATATAAACTGGAACAACTTGTACCGCGCTGAATCGTGTGAACAAAAGTTAGATTTTTTTCAAACAGTTATAAATACTGGTTTGGACTGTTTTTTCCCTAGTAAAATTGTAAAGTTGCACGATCATGATAAACCATGGGTTACAGTCGGATTTAAGAAAATTATAGAAAATAGACAAAGAGCGTTTCGTCAGGGCAAAAGTCCGCTATATCGTAGATTGAGAAATCTTGCCAATAGAGAAAGTAAGAGACTCAAGTCAACCTTCCTTAAGAAAAAGATGGATGAGTTAAAACTAAACCCCAATGCTAAAAAATGGTGGCAATGTATAAAACAGCTTGCGGGTTTCGCCAAGAACAAAACATTCTCTAATTTCGTTGTAAACAACCAGGGTTTTGCTGGTAAAGAGTTAGCAGATAAAATCAATGATGTTTTTGTCTCATCTACCCAAGATATTCCTCCCTTGAATAAGTCTCCAGTTGATGACCTAATTGAAAATGGCAGTACAAGTATCCTTCCACAGTTTATTATCGAAGAAAAAGATGTATACTGTAAATTGTCCGCCATCCCCGTTTCCAAATCACCCGGTCCTGACGGAATACCTAATTGGGTGCTTAAATCTTATGCATACGTTCTTTCTTCCCCTGTGGCATCGATTTTCAACGCTTCGATTCAAGAAGCAGTTGTACCCTCAATGTGGAAAAAAGCAAACGTTATCCCTGTTCCAAAAAAATCAGTCCCTAAAGACATTTCTAAAGATTTGCGCCCTATCTCACTTACCCCCACTTTATCCAAAATTTGCGAACGGTTTGTTACAGACTGGTTACTTAAGTCAATTGGTGCAAAGATTGATACGCGGCAGTTTGGCTCCGTTAAAAATTCCTCGGCCACCCATGCCCTACTGAGCCTGATCCATCACCTCCTGAGTGCTACAGATGCTTCAAGCAATGCGGTGAGAGTATTCTTGCTTGATTTTGAAAAAGCTTTTGATCGAATAGATCACAACATACTGGTGAATAAGCTACAACAATTGAGTGTTTCCCAAACCATTATAAATTTGATTAGAAGTTTTCTCTCTGATCGTAAACAACGAGTCAATTTGGCTAACTGTCATTCGGACTGGCAAACGTTAAACGGTGGAGTGCCGCAAGGGTCGGTGTTAGGGCCGGCTTTGTTCCTTGTTATGATAAATGATCTTCTTATTGATTGGAGCGATAGATGGAAGTATGTTGATGACAGTACGTTTGCTGAACGAGTTACATCAACTGAGAGTAGTGAACTCCAAGATCTAGTGAATGTTATCTATAATTGGTGTGAAGTTAATAATATGAAGCTCAACATCGGCAAATGTAAGGAAATGGTAATTGACTTTGCAAGAGAAAAACATGAGTTTGTACCGTTAACTATAAATAACGTTGGTATTGAGCGGGTAAAATCTGCCCGAATTCTTGGTCTCTCAATCCAAGATGATTTGAAATGGAACGAGCATGTGAACCATATTGTTAAAAAAGTGGGAAAACGCCTTTATATGCTAAGGTTGTTAAAACGATCAAATGCCGACAATAGCATTCTAATTTTGGTATACTGCACCATTATCAGACCAGTACTCGAATATGCCTGCCAAGTTTGGCACTTCAATATTACAGAATACCTAAGTGAAGATGTCGAAAAACTCCAGAAGCGGGCTCTGCGTATTGTCTTGCCATTCGCTACTTATAGAGAAGCTTGCAGTATTACTGGTATACCCTTACTGAAAGATCGGCGGCGATTATTATGCGAACGTTTTTTTGTTAAAAATGCACATGGCGACAAATTGGGTGACCTCTTACCGCCTAAACTTGAACATAACTATAATACACGTTATGGAAGCGATTATAATAACTATAGTTGTAAAACGGACAGATTTATGAAATCTTTTTTTCCACAGATGGTTTCACATATGAATAGACCATAATTTTAATATTTTTAATATTTTTAAATTTGAACTCTATAACTTTTTCAACTGAAGTTATGAATAATTTTATGCATCTAGATATTCTATTGTAGTATAATGAGACTTTTTACTGATGTAATTTAAGTTACAAATCGGTATTTTATTAAATTATCAATTATCAATTAAAAAAAAACAAAACAAAAAACCCTGGAATGCAGGGTAAAAAGAAGCCAAGGAGTGACAATGACCGGCATAAACTCCGCTGTGACCGGTAAATTTAGTGATCCACCGGTCATAATGACCGGTATAACGTCCAGATCTATTTCGAGGCCTGCATGCCACAATCTAGCTGCCAGACACCGATTTTATAATGACATCATAATATCAGACGACCGAGTGAAGGTGACATCATTCAACATGTTACCGCAACCAAAGATCGTTAAAAGTGAAACTGTTAGTAAATGGCACGCTTCACGCATTTTCTTTAACATATTGGGTAAAGACCTACCTAAAATGATCATGTTTTGGGATTGGCTTTCAGAAACAAAAATGATCATTGTTCGTGACTCGTTCTTTAGAAAGACGATTTCTATAGTTTTATAGCCTTTCACTGTTATAATCAACTAACCAGCAGGTGTAGATGATGACCAAACATATTGCGTTAAAACGCGACGTGTATCAACGTGCAGTACATATAATTTTTAAAGTGTGCATTTTCTCAGCAATCGGTTTTAGACAATCGGAAATATAGATAATTCTATACTGATTCCGATTGTCTACCGATAAGGCAAAAATCGGCCTGATACCGATACCGATTATCGGTCAATCACTAGCTAGATTCTTACCTTGGCATTTCATAGCAATTGTAAGGTCAACATTGATCTGTAGTTTACTGTCAAAGGAAAATAATTAGTTCTTTATTAAACTATTCATCACAATTTTTCTGTGTTGGTGTTGTGTACTCAGGTGAATAATATGTTTGCGATGTTACTCTGAGTGCATATCCACACCGGGCGAGCTTGAAAAATATGCCCGGCCACGGTGGGATTCGAACCTACGACCTGGTATTCCAAAGGTCGTAGGTTCGAATCCCACCGTGGCCGGGCATATTTTTCAAGCTCGCCCGGTGTGGATATGCACTCAGAGTAACATCGCAAACATATTCATCACAAGTTTTTGTCGCCATGCAATCATACACATGCGTGTTCATCCTATATCGTGTTCATCGCAAACTGCATAAAGGAAATTGTTATTTATAATAAGCTCTTTCATTGTAAGACACTGTAACTATTTCACGCTTTAGAAGTTCTATTTGTTTTATTTAGGGCTTAATAATAACTTTCTTTGACAACCATGGCCATAGCCTTGATCCGGTACTCCGGTTTCCTCCCATCAGCTGGAGGAAATTACGACATGTCAGTGCATGGCAAACATTGGAAAGAGTGGCAACCATATATGCCCACCAATAACTCTGAAAGCCTGTTAATAGTAAATCTGACTACAGGATGTTACAAAACTCTAACAATGAACTTACAGAAATAAGAAAGTCTTGGCACTGCAGGCAGGGTATTATTAATAAGCATATTTGGGCAGAATCTAGGCTTCAAAGTTTTAAAAACTGAGATTTACCACAAATCAAGTTGGTAACCTATATTTGTAGCAAATGTAATTTTCTATAGATTGCAAATATAGGTAGTAGGGAACGGGAAGTGATGAAATATAATACATTGTTCAGGAATAGACCTTTTTAAAAAGTCTGCCTTGAGACATAGTTTATGGATAAATATGATCGTTTGGCCAATCAGGCAAGCCAAATGGCTGTGCGGGGTTTTCCTTTATCCGCAAACCAATCACAAGGCAGGCTTTTTAAAAAGGTCTATTGCAACCTTTATACTTTTGCACACATACGTGTTAACTTGTACATACATGTAGGTTTGTCATTTCAATAAGACTGCACAGTATATTATACCTGTCCGAATCAGTATCCACTTCATAGTTGTATTGAATGTCTGTTGCTCGGTAATATTGAAATTCTGAGATGATCAATATGCCAATGAAAAGGAAGGTGAGAATTGAAACTGAAAAAGAACAGAACATTTTACGATAATTATGCTTAAACATGTTTATTACCGTAAGTACTGTACATGATTGTATATTTTAAGTATAACTTACAATAAAAATAAATAATTAAACAATTACAATAATTATTGTTTATGACAGAAATGAGAACGGTACATACAGTAAGGAATCACTATGTTTGACCTTTGTTTACACGTCGCCTTGTTGTGGTGGAAAGCAGGTCTTATTTTACCAGGGGTCGAAATTCCCGCTATTCCGAATATACTGAAATGCATGCCGGAATAGTAAACTTCATGATCACAGTATTCCGTTTGACTTAATGTATAGTAAGAAAAAATTGTGGTACCAAATATCGACAAGCAAGGGTTTTCCTGATCTTATAATATATCACTTTATACCAGACTTTGAGCCAAGTACTGTTCCATTTCGTAGCTAAGTTCTTGTTCGCTTGCAGTACTTGCGTATTCTAATTTATTTGCAGCAATATTATTCCCAAGTTTGTTGCGAACTTGCCGATTACGTTTCCAAGTTCGGAAATTGGCCGTGAACTTCGCAACAAAGTTCGCAAGTTCATTTCAGTGTTTGAACTTTGTTTTTTATTAATAACTTGTTCATCACTGTACAGCGCAATGCCATGATTTCATGAAAATCAGAAACAGTACATTAAGGAATAGTGGATCTTCAGACGGAATAGTAAATACAAAAATCTACTATTGCGGCTGTATAGTACAAAAAATTTAAATTTCGACCCCTGTTTACACTTCATCTATGTCGAATTTATACCATTTAAAGTAAAGAGCTTAAGCAAGCGATATTTTTGACAACAAGTACACCAACCACAAGTCAATCGAGTTATTATGCTGTAGATGGCAAGAACCGTAAATGGTTCCACTTTGAAATCACACTGAACGTGAAACTGCACAATGACTGTTGTTCATGATTTGAAGCAAGAACTGGTGAATCTATAAAGTAGTAATAGATTGATTGACTTCTGGAATGCCATACTTGCTGTCAAAAATGTTGCTGAGACTAGACATATATTTTTCATTGAATTATCGCAAAAGTAGCGTCGGCCGCAAACAAAAGTCAAAACGCTCAGAGCTGTTTGATTTATCGAGATTTGATTGGAATCCAACTCAAAGTACAGTACAAACTTGGGATACTAGGCCAAATAAAAAAATATGTGGGTTTCCGGTTTCCCGACCCTACCTAGCTTTTGGACGTTGAAATCCCGACCCTAAACTTTTTTATTGGATCACGCTTGTAAGTGTTTCCACTTAGAGCAAAATGTTTGTGGAAAATGAAAATTTGAGGCAATATTAGGGAAATTTATGTTTGGACGTGGAAGCACTGACTAAACAAAATGGCGTCTGGTTGTTAGGAAAATTAAAAAAAAAGTTTAAGAAAAAAACTTAAAACTGACCTACCCTACCTAAGTTTTTACAAGAGGAAACCAGAAACCCACATATTTTTTTTTTGGCCCTAGGTTTTCTGGGTGAATGCCAGATTTTAATTTGGAGGGCGCTAGGTGGTCATTCCAAACCAGGGTTAGGGTTAGCTGCAGTGACAGCACCATGGGAGGTTGGAAAGGACACATCCCCCCACACCCCAGTTCTCTTCAAGATGGAACGATTTTCTAATTCATGCAAATATTATGACAACAATGTGTGTGCGGGAGGGGGCAGCGAACAAGATCTAGCAAGCAATACACATGCAGTGGAACTTGGAAATATTAAAGCTTGTAAAAACAAGCTTCACTTGTCGCTTCAAATCGTAACTTTTAACCCTATAAGTGGCAATGCGCCCCATTTTATTATTTTACTCTGTCTAATGCCAGACGATTTTACTCGTCAGCGGGCGAGTGCAAATGGATTGGTTCTTCTTGGCTACTAGTAGCAAATCAGATACTTTCTTCACAAATCTGGTTGTGAATTTCAGCTTGCAATTTGATCACGTCGAACTTGCTCAGAGCAATCTTGCAAATCAAAATTGCAATATTCCCAACAATATTGCAATATTCAGGGGACCAGAACATCTGGTTTGACTGTAATATCATACCTAGCGTAGGTTTTCAAGAGAAAATAATGCATGAGTCAATTCCTGGGGTAACCATCCCCCCCCCCCCCGGGACACCCCCGGGAATTTGCCCAATAGACAGTTCACGGGGGTCGGGAATTTGCCTTTCATTTATGTACACGGGGGCCGGGTATTGGAGGACCCCAGGGATTTGACAAATGGTTGCCCAGAATCCCACCCACAAATTTTAAGGCAGCAAAACCTAGTTTCAGGCACGCATGTGGATGCGCTGATCGTATTTTGCGCCCTCGTGGTCAAGGTGGCGTGAAATTTATTGTAAGAATAAGCGAACTATTAAAGGTTTATGTTTTATAATATTCCATAGCAGTTTAATACTATAATTTAATAAATCACTATGATTATATGCCATTAAAAGTTTAATTAACGTTTACAGTCGATTTCACGAAATTTTGACCACAAATTCTCCGAACTTCGTTGCGAAGTTCACAAGATTGTTGCGAAGTTCAAAAGTTCATAATGAGATTCACAAACCAGTTCGTATAAAGCTACGCATTTGATTGGCTTCTTTTACTTCATGGACCAATTAGGGACTTTGTTTACAAATTGGCTTGTGAATTCTAATATGAGCTTCCGAACTTCGCAACAAACTTGCGAACTTCACAATGAAGTTCCAAACATTTGTGGTCAAAGTTTTGTGAAATCGACTGT
>CACRXK020011612.1:0-16111 GCA_902702795.2 Paramuricea clavata
GGGCCCAGACAATCACTTTCAGAAGTTGTTGGGACACATGTAGTTTTAGCTTGTAAGTGGATCATTATAGTTTTTTACACACAATACCGCTCCCCGCCCCCTCCCCCCACCCCAATCAATGTTGTTTGAACCAAAACACATCAAACCCGACGAGAAATGGGACACAACATTGAACAGGGGGCGGGGGGATTGTCGTTTGTTGAAATTTAAAGGTTTTGTGGCATCTGTCCCAAGACTTTTGAAACTGATTGTAGGTGTCTTACTTCTCCAGTGGTTGTCGGTTTAGTATCCTCAACGCCGTGTTCTCTTAAACGTCGCAAAACTCTTCGAAGATGATCAAGATGAATGTGCGACTAAAAACAATTACATCATCCAAATATGGTATAGCAATTTCGTACCTCAAGTCACCCAAGCAGTGCTCCATGAAACTTTGGAAATTAGCAGGAGCATTCATTAATCCGAACGGGATCCGCACCCATTCATAAAGACCCCACGGGGTGATAAATGCTGTTACATGTCGACTTCCTTTGTCCATGAAGCCCTGATGATAGACTTTTCCTTGGTCTAAAGCGCTAAACCACGAATTACCACCTATATTGTCTAATGCTTCCTGGACTCGTGGAAATGGATGACGGTCTGGTACTGTTCGGTGATTTCATTCATGATAATCTACACAAAGCCGTAATGTTCCGTCTTTCTTCCGTACACACACTATGGGGGATGAGTATGGTGACTGGGATTTCGTAATAAACTGTTTATTTAGTAAGTCCTCTATATAATGTTTCACCTCTTGATACAATGGTCTAGGGATCGATCTATAATTCTTTTGTACAGGCCGTGGGTCTGAAAGGTTAATATTTAACCGAAGATCAGGACACAGTCACACAATCACATTTTACAATTTCTTTGATGACATTGTATCCTACTATTGGGTAGTTCAACTCCTCTGATGTAATCAGAAATGGTACCATTACTATGGTCTCTTCTTTACCAGAAGATAGTAATCTAAACTCTAACTCAGCCCATCCAGTGTACGGGATTGCTGTTCCATTAGCAGCATTTATTTCCAAGGGACTGTCCAGAAGCTCACTTATATCTCGTTTCTTGACACCAGGGAACTTTGCATTTAAGAAATCATTTGTCATTATCGACACTTGAGCCCCTGTGTCCCACAAAACCTCAAGTTGACGGCCATTTAAGAAACAGTTCACCAAACACTTTTCCCCAACAAGGTTTGCCATTTTTCCCAATTGTTTTGGAGTTAAATGACTAACCCATGTTGCTTGGTCAACTTTCTGTTGGCTCTGATTCTGTTTCTCTTCCGCCATTTTCTTCAAAGTAACACACAAATGTTTATGCATAGGCCACTGTTCTTTTTGGCACTTTCTTGAACAGTAGAAAGCGATTTTGCAGTCTGAGCAACGTTTAAGTTCGTCCGATACATTTATATTCTTGTTACAATAACTACACTGGCGGTCCCCCTTCAGTAGCCTCTGTCCATTTAAAGATGATTTAGTAGATCTCTTGCGACAGCCAGCTGCAAAGTGGTTGTCGGCACCACAAATAAAGCAGTGTGAGCAGCTACTCTGTCCGGTTTCTTGACATGAAGTACATAATGACTTTCTTGGCACTCTTCGATTTCTTTGTCTTGACTCATCACTGGGCTTTGAACCCTTCATTTCTGTACGGAGTGACTCCATTTCCAATTTGATTTCTTTAATTGCCGCCATCACGGTGTCTGACGAAATTTGTGTGTGCAGTGTCACTAGTAGCACTCACTTGTGAGGACTGGCCATTGACCTTTAGACTTGCCTTGGGTTGTGACTTTAGCTTCCTACACCTCTCACTTTCTGATGAAACTGTAGCATTTAGTTGCTGGATGAGGTCTTCATCCAAAACATTTATGTCCTTTAGATATGGTCGTAGTTTTGAACAATACTCTCATCCTGCAACCCTGTTTCCACTGTTCGCAAGAACAATTTCTGGAGGTGTTCCTTATCATACTTTAGAACACTTGTATCCTCATCACTTGCAAACAGGATCTTTTGACGTAGGTCAAGGGCACGGATTAGGAATGCTTGGGGGGGGGGTCTCCTTCGGCCCTTGACAATGTGAGGCCAAATTCTGATACATTTCGGTTGTATCTTTCACGCCATAGTGACTTCGAATGATCTTACGTTGCCGGTCTAGCGTTAAGTCACTGAATGTTTCAAGGTAACTTCGCACCGATTTCATCCATAAAAGATCAAAATATGTTGGGAACGAACCCAACCGAATGTCGTTTATATATAAAATAATAATCACCACGTCATTACACTTTATTTACTTTCAAATTTAGTCTTTTCTAAGCAGTACATCATGACAAATATCTTGTACATATCAAATATCCATGCATCATTCTGTCCTCGATTCTGTCCGTATTTCGACTAATATCGGTCGTAAACAAAGGTTTGCTACATAGAATTACAAATAACGTTCATTAATAACAAGTTCAAGTGGTTCAAAGTCAAAATGAAAGAAATACTTACATCTTATGGCGATTTTACAGCAGATTACGTTTGTATATATATCACGAATATCAATAGTTTTCCAAAAGGCCTCGCTTGCGAGGACTGGCCCTAAATTAATTATGCTAATGTCAACAAACGGCGCGAAATAATTGTATTAATTATGGCAGCATTCGTAACAACCCGGCCCCCCAATGAGCGTATCACGTAGCTCATTCAGTTTTATTCTCCAGCTTCAAGAAAACATAGCTTCTGGATTGGACGTTTCAGAACATTGTTTTTCGTTTTCACTTCGGCAACTCTGACAAGGCCATCCTTCCCAGGAAACACATTCGTAACTCTTCCCAGCAACCAACGTCCTCTCGGAATGTTCTCGTCCACTAGGATTACAAGATCACCAATCGACAGATTCCGTTGAGGTGTAAGCCACTTTTGTCTTAGTTGTAAAGTTGGCAGATACTCGTGTAACCAGCGTTTCCAAAAATGATCACTCAGAATCTGTGATTGTCTCCAACTCTTCCTACTGTACAAATCAGCATCGTCAAATTCTCCAGGAGGTAGAGCAATCGCTGGTCTTTGAATTAAAAGATGATTTGGAGTTAACGGCTCCATGTCCCGAGGATCGTCCGAGTTCGGGCACAGAGGTCTGGAATTGGCAATCCCTTGGGCTTCTGATAACACCGTTCTCAAGACTTCTTCTTTAACTAATGTCTTTCCTAGGATAGCCTTCAACGATTGTTTAACACCACGAATCAGTCTCTCCCACACTCCCGACATATGGGACGCTAATGGCGGGTGAAAAATCCATTCTACTCCGCTTTGTCTTAAATGCTCTTCAATCTGATTTTGATTCCACCTTTCTAAAGCTTCACGTAACTCGCGCTCTGCGCCCACGAAATTTGTACCGTTATCTGAACGCAGTTCCGAATGTTTAAGAATCTTCGTAACACCATGATGAAATCATCGGTTTGCAGGGACTGGGCTAGTTCTAGATGTATGGCTCTCGAGGCCATACATACAAATATACATCCATAACGCTTGGCAGAACCCCGTCCGTGTTTTACCATAAGTGGTCCGAAAAAGTCAATGCCCGTGTTTGTAAAGGGAGGTTCGAAAGGAGTAAGGCAAACCTTAGGTAACTCTGCCATTTCTTGGGTCATCCGTACAGAGTATCTTTTCCTACACGATATGCATTTGCTGATCACTCGTTTAATAGTCGCTCTGCCCTTAACGATCCAAAATTCTTCTCGATGTCGAGATAACAACTGCTCTTGTCCGCAGTGTCCAAGTTGTTGGTGATTAAAACGAATTATCAAGGTTGTAACATGGTGATTCTGCGGTAAAATCATCTGATGTTTACTGTCAAACGTGCTTGGTGCTTCTGATATTCTACCAGAGACCCTTGGGAGTCCGTTCTCGCCTAGCATGGGCTTAAGCTTCACAATCAAACTCGAATTCTTCACACGTTGACCGGTTTTATCCTTTCTTTTAAGATCTTGCAATTTTTCCGGAAACAACTGGTGTTGAACAAGTGAAACAACCGTTCGTTTAGCTAAAGTCAGGTCATCCACGGTTAAAGTATTGCATTCTAAACGTTTGCCATTTTTCAACCAAGCTTTGTACTTGCATAGCCAAGCCACATATTTAAGTAGTTTCGACCAGTCCGAGTATCTTTCGAGGAGTTCATAGAGCAGAGGGCTTACAGACGTCTGGAGGCGAGTCGCACAAGTCGTTTTCTTCTTTTTGATTTCCAGTTCGCTGTCGGGTATCTCTTGAATTGGCTCATCGGGCCATGTATCTCTGGGGTTCGAAAGGAACTCTGGACCTCTTAGCCATCGCTCTTGTTCTATGTATTGCTGAGGGTCCAAACCGCGAAAACAATCGTCCGCAGGATTGAAACTTCCTGGACAGTGCCGCCATTGACTCGGATCAGTGGATTCCCGAATTTCGTTTACTCGGTTAGCTACGTACGTTTGAAATCGTTTCGTCGTGTTGCGAATATACGACAATACTATCATACTGTCCGTCCAAAAGTACATTTCATGTGCGGTTATACCGAGCTCATCTTTAATCATCTTATTCATTCGTACAGCTAATAATGCACTTTGCAATTCGAGTCTTGGAATCGTGGGTGACCGAATGGGAGCATTTCTCGACTTTCCCATGACAAACGAACAGTTAATAGTTCCGTCGCTATAGATGATGCGTAGGTACGACACGGTACCGTATCCAATCTCTGAGGCGTCACAAAAATGGTGTAACTCGACAACAGCATCGTCATGATCTGGAAGTCGGTAGAAACAACGAGGGATGCTTATCTGAGTCATCAATAGTAAAAGTGATTTCCAATTAATCCATGATTTCAGTAGATCGTTCTCCTGGAAATCGTCCCAATTCATCTTCCTCCAACACACTTGGAGAATTTGCTTAGCAGGTAAAAGAACTGGTGCAGCAAATCCCATTGGATCATAAAAGGAGGAAACACATGAAAGCACACCTCGCATGGTATTTGGTTTGTCACAAGGTTTTATCTTGAAACAAAAGGCATCATCGTCGACGTTCCAGTGGACACCCAGCGTGCGTTCAATAGGAAGTTGGTCAAGACTTAGATCTAGGTCGGGCAAGGCTCTCCTTTCAACAGGCACTGCTTCAAGAACTCTTCGACTGTTGGACATGAATTTGGTCAATTTAAAGCCTCCACGTGAAAGCAAAGACATTGAACTCTTACCTACTTTAATAGCAATTTCTTCATTCTTTAGGGCTCTCAACATATCATCGACGTAAAAATGTCTTAAAACAGTGTCAACGACAAGGTTATCAAATTCGCTCTTATTATCTTCGGCAGTCCTTTTAAGGCAGTAGTTTGCACAGCTCGGCGAGTCTGTCGCCCCGAAAACGTGTACGGTCATAACGTATTCATCAGGTGGTTTGTCGAGACTTCCACTCCACCAGAGAAACCGAAATGCATCCTGGTCTTCTGGAGATACCTTCACCTGATTGAACATACCTTCAATGTCCGCCAACCTTATAAAAACACCAACGAGACTGTTCGTATAGTCCGGGCCTTGCAATAAATTCTGATTTAGGGACGTATCTTCAAACTTTGCCGCTGCATCAAAAACGACTCTGACCTTTTCAGACTTGTTCTTATTGATAACGTGGTGGTGAGGAAGGTAATTGGTCTTGCCAGTTTTGGCTTCAGCCTCCTCCTTTGTTAGCTTTCTAGCGAACCCCTTTTCGATGTATTCTGCCGTGGTCTTTCGATACTTGGTTTCTAATTCTGGGTCGTTAACCCTATTTGTACCGGGGGTGCGCACAATGAGCGCACCCCTATAAATATTTATCCGTCATTCCTGAACAAATGATCCGATTTGCCTGTACTTTCATGACTTTTAATATTTTACCTCTGCCGTCATGACTGCGAAAAAAAATTAATTTCTGAAAATTCAAAGTTATTCGGACGTTTGGCGACATTTGTCAAAGAAGGTGTCGGTGCCAAAAATGGGTAAATGTGGGTTGGACAGTATTTTTTGGCTTCAATCACTTCCCAGGTCATAAATAACATAATATAATAAGAGAACATATAAATATGGATTATTACACATGATTTGCAAAGTAGAATATCCATAATATATTATATAAAATAGTAAAATATAGTATAACATATAATATAGCATACTATACAATACTTATAATTATATAATATAAAATACTTATTTTATATAATATTTTTATATATTCAAATACACATACATATTTCTTTGTACCTTCAAGGCATAACATCTCCCTGCCTTTCAGCAAGAATCAAACTTGTAGGATGCATTATATATTGAACACTTTCGTACCAGAAATTCAGTTCCAAATGAGAGTAAAACTTTTGCATACAATCCAGAATGATTGCCATATTTTCAAAGTAAATATTGTGTTTTCAAAACTATACTGCAGGCTCGTATCTCGTAGCTCACCTGCCTTACACTTCATGTAACGCATAGTATATTGGTATAAAACATGGCTGCCATTTGGTATTTTTTCTACAAACTTTTGTTGGTCGACATTTTATGTTTACACTGCAGAAGTTATGCCAAAAAAGGTGCTAGAGTTTCAACAGAATGCACAATTGTGCATACTATGAGAATAATGGAACATTATTTATACAACAATGACACTGTCACAAAGATATGAAGGTAAAATCAGTGATGTTGAAACTTGAAAATGATTTGGATTGTTTATATGAGAGACTGGTAAGTTTCAATTGTATGTCTTTCCATATGGCACAGAAATGTCAACTTGGAAAGTAAAATAGTGGTGTTTATGGACATCTGAGATATGCTATAACATAAAAGTATGTCTTTTGAATGTAAAAGACCCAAAAAATATCACATCCAAAATGTTTTGTTATATCTCTTTACAAAATATAACCAAAGTGGGTAAAATATTAGCTATATTCGCCATTTTCGGATAGGCGGTCATATTCATTGGGGCCAAAAAACAGCATTTTGGATGTGAATTTAACTTTTTTGTTATTTTTAGGTTAAAGAAAGATAAAACTTACTAAAAATAAAACTTATAGGATAATAGCAGTTAATCGACAGAATTTCTGAGGGGTGCGCCCTATCAGCGCACCCCCGGTCATATCAACATGAAAAAAACCCCGGTACAAATAGGGTTAAATATCTTCTTTAAAGATTTCAGCCGTTTCTCTGCCACCATTCTGTTATTGGGCAATTGAGGACAATCGTCCTTCCACAATAATTCTGTTTCATAATGTCCGTCTACAAGTTTTGTGCTTCTTTGAAGAATATTCTCGGCTCGACGATCTTCAACTGATGCAGCCTTCCTCAAATCGTTCTCCTTCAATCCTGATGTTTCGATTTCCCAAAATTTCTCTACTTGTCGATTGAGCATCTGATTGGTGGTATCAAGAAAGTTAACTGATAACTCTTTCTGACCAGCGTTAGTCGTATTCACACTACCAGCAACAGTCCAACCAAGCGCTGTTCTGGTTGCATACAGCTCACATTCCGAGGTTTCGGATACCCTAACTTCGCGCACAATATGTGCTCCCTTTACATCTTCCCCGATGATTATAGAAACACGCTTAAGTTCGACTTCAGGCATAGTTATATCAGCCAAATGCTCATATCCTTGACAGTCAATCTCATTTGGGAGGATTCTTTCATTCATATCAAGCTCCTTCACTAGTCCTTCGCTCACTACCAATATTGGGTCAGAATCTGCGGCTTCTGCAGCCTGAAGCAAAAGGGACACTGATTCAAATTCGCATTCCTGTGTTCCAAGCACTGTTGTAACGGCGATTGACTGTTTAATTCCTTTCACGTTCAGTTTCTCTGCCAATTTCGCATCAACAATAGTTCCACGGCTTGCATTGTCAAGTAGTCCATATGTCGTGACCGAGTTTCCATCCTTCGTTAACACTTTAACAGGTACAACGTGTAAAAGTATGTGATTTTCCTTTCCTTGCGTCATTGTCGTATAAGATGCCATCAAATCTTGTTGACTGTTCTTTCCAAATTTGGATTTGGGTGGTTCAGATCCAGCTGCCCTTTCTGGTTTCTCTTTGTCTTTCTCTGGTTGTCTTTGAGTGGTATTGGAGGATCCACGATCATTAGACTGGAATTTAGAGTTATCCTTTGATGGCGAAATTCTTCGATGAAGGAGTGGGTGATGCTTGTAGGTAGCTTTACATTTACAAATGGTGGTTGACATACACTGGGCCTTCATGTGTCCCGACGCTAGGCATAAATGGCAAAGCTTTAAATTCTTTACGATTTCCCATCGCTCTTCAGGTGTTTTCTTAACAAAGGATTCACAGTTTGTGAGTGAATGTTTACCCTTGCAACACGGACAAAGGCCGGAATTTTCGAGGTTTTTGTCAACGTCGAGATCTGATTCTGAAGTGGTGGTTTAGGTGGTGGTTTCGGTAGCTTGTTTTTGGGGTCAATTGGTTTCCTCTTTGTAGTCAAAATGTGTCCATACTGGGGACCGTTCATGATTCTGAGTTGTCTTTCTACTAGCTCTAGAACATGCTGTAATGTGGGGTTCAATTTGGTCTCATGACGAATTTTTGGAACATTCTTTACCCACTCTATCCGCATGTGCATTGGCAAACGATCAACAACTCTCTCAACGTTAGATGATGCATTAATTTCGTGTTTGTAATTCTCATTGTCCTTTAAGACTTCTAAACAGGAACGTAAATTATTTCTGAGCTTAGCGAGAGAGTTGTTGTCTCCCCTTTCAATGCGAGGACCCACCATGACTCGTTTTAGGGATGCCTTGACTACGCTAGAAGGATGACCATACTGAGACTCTAATATTTTCATGGCTTCACTAAAACCGTTTGATTTCAGTTCACAATGTTCAATTGCGTCTCTAGCATCACCTTCTACGAAACTGAGAAGACGAGTTATTTTTTTTCTTTCATCAAACTCTCTTTCGTTTAACCAAACCTCCACCCGATTCTTAAAAACAGGAAACTGAGCAGGGTCACCTCTAAATTTCATTGGCTGGGGTTTCGGAATCCCTTGCCGCTGTAACATGGCTTTCATAACAGTGGTTGTTTCGGTTCCCTGCTTCATAGCACTAATCAATTGCTGATTCATTTCGAGTAATGTAGTTGTTAAATCAGGTTTAGTTTTGTCAACGCTTGGTTTAAACTCGGGTGAAGATGGCTCCATGTCATTGCATTTCTCAGAAAGGGACGCAATCCCTTGCTTGCTATCGACCACTGACTCGGGTGGCGATTTGACTAACTCAGGCCGAGTTGAGGGGTGATCTGTCTTGTAGAAAGCTCTGTCCTGTGGTGTCGAATTTTTTACTTCTACCTTCATATTAACCCTGTTACCAGTTACAGCCTTTGATAAACTACGCATGCTTCCGCAGTCACTATATCTCTCGTCTGCCTGATCGGCTGCCAAAAGTTCGGCTTCTAACTGAGAATACTCTGCTTGGTCCCGCAAATCTTGTAACTCACATTCTATCTGTTCTTGCATTTGTTTTTCCTTTGCTTTTGCTCTTCTCTCTGCCTGCTCCAGTTTCAACCTTGCTAATTCTGCTGAACGAGCCGCCGTCTTCACCCTAGACGACACAGAGGACCCCCCTGAACGTCTACTCTTTGACGACCTTGACATGGAAACACTACTTTGTACTGACACAGAAAGTTTATCATCATCCTTAAGGTGAAGACCATTCTCAAACTTTGAGTCTCTCTGTAAACTGCGAATGCTCTTGTTAAGTTGACCAATAGCTAGTTGATTACATTCATTTATTTTTCGTTCGAGACTTTGACGTTGGATGCTAAGACGCTCCAAGTCACGCGTGTTATTAATCAGCTGAGAATAATCTTCATGTACTTTGAGGTACTTAACCCACTTTGAATGTACAGTGTCCAAAGTTTTTTCAATTTCTGTAGTCTCAATATTACTATAATCATAAGTTTTTAAAGACTCTGTAGATACTTCAATAATTTGCGAAAGTTTTAATAATTCATGCTTTAGTCCTTTGGAATGTATTTCATTTAAATATTCTGCGTACTCACGCGGCACCTTCCGGGTCCGAGATGTCCTTCGTAAACCGTCGTCACTTCCGGCTTGTTGAAAACATTTAAAAGACATCATGAGATAAGTAAAATTTATTCTAGTTATTTGTTTGCAGTATAATTTTTAAAAATATCGCTTTTACACTGTTTTTTCGCGTGCTTATTTACATGTCGTCTTTGTGTGTATTTTTGTCACTCTGAGTAAGTCCATATAATAAACAGAACATTAAACAGTTGCGAGAAGATATGGATTTATGTTCTCGGGTCAAAAAGAATATCTCACTCATTTTGCCACTCGAACATAAAATGCATATCTCTTCGCAACCGTCTAATATCCTCTATATATTGCACTTTATAGCACTGACACAGAGCAGGATTTATATTCTCATATGCATCTCATCGTATACGTATATATTATACAGTAATACAGCAATCTCGTATGAAGAAATTTTAAGGGCCCTTATTACTTTGCATGGCGTGAAATTGTGGACATTAGGGGGCGGAGCTTAAGTATAATATATTCTGCGTTTATAAATATCTTGGTTTCCACCAGTGGCTTATAACGCTTTTTTAATTTAATTAACCACTCAAGATTAATTATTGGATGGTTAAACCCCGTTCGTAAGAATTTTTAGCTTCTCGGGGCAAACAGAAACGCTAGACATCTGAAACGTTTCTGTGTTTATATGTTTTGCTCGATTGACCCATCTGACCTTTGCGCAAAAAAATTATATACAGTGGAACCCCGCCTTACGGCCACCCCGTGAATACGGTCACCTCGATAATACGGTCACTTTTTTATCTGAACTTTATAATGTTTAGTTATTAATTGGTATTATGCGTCACAATTGAAATTTGATCTCACCCCGTTAATATGGCCGCCCCGTTAATACGGCCATATTATTTCGGCCCGTTGGTGACCGTATTATCGGGGTTCCACCCTATCCACTTTTACCCGCATCTGAAGTCTTGCCGACAATGTTTACGAATATATATATATATAATAATTTGTTGCCTCGAAACTATAAGGCATGGTTACAAAGCTCCTCTGCTGTAGAGGCTTCTTTATGCATGTCTTGCCAAGCCAAATCAGATTGAACAGTTTGCATATGTTCAATATTTCGTCTGAAAACGGAATTTATTGAGATGTGCTTGTCGTATTTGTGTTGTGATGTTTCACAATACAATTCCTAACTAAAATGCTTCGTATTGAATTATTGCGATACCGATTCGTATTTAATTATTGCGATTAAGTCCAGATATTCTAAAATATATCTTGGAAATTAGTACAAACTAAAACAGATTGAACACTATTTATTTTAGCGCAAGGTTAAGAACTAGGGCAATTTTTTCGCTAACTCCCTTACAAAACATAAGAGTGACGGCGGCCATGCATATTTCTACAAAATATTTTCTAAGTCCAAGCACTCAAAGCGCGTGCGTGACCATTATTTCTCGCCATGGGAGGCCCCTTTTGAGATGAGGGCCCAGGGCAAAGCGCGCCCTCTCTGCCCCCTCCCCCTCTAGGTGGGCAGTGTTTCGCTGAACCCGTAGCATGCAATGTAAAAGCGCCCCACCACGAAAATCTGCCGACTAGGCCTCGGTTAATACCCCTTTTTACTTTTGTACATTTTTTACTTCTTCTATTTCAAATACAAGTATAGTATAAATTTTAGAGCAAATTTGGATGCTCAGAATGCAGGAAATGGCAATTCCGTGCTTCAAATTTCAAACATTTTCTGGGGGAGTACATCCCCACACATGTGACCATTGCTATCCTCCTTTAATAAGTAAATAACTTTTTGTGCGTTTTCCCCTTTATTTATTTCAAATACATGTTAGTTAGCATAATTTTGGAGCAAATTTTGATGCTCAGAATGTAGGAAATGACATTTCCTGGATTCAAAATTCAAAAATATTCTAGGGGAGTACACCCCCAGACCCCCATTCATGCATGGTATATTGGCCACACACGTGGCCTTCAGCTATTGCTATACCCCTCTAATATATTATCTCACAGAAAGGTCCCTTTTCAAAAAATGCCCCCACGGGAAAATCCTTAAAAAAGGCCCTGGTTATCTGCGCAGGTAGATTTCATCGATCGCGATGTTACACTTACGTCCAATCCGTTTTCATGCACAGGGGGGTCTAATCGTTTGGGTGTCCAGGGGCGGTTAGTCTCTGGAAAAGTTGTTCTGTTTTTAGGGTCTGCGATTTTTTATGTGTTAGATGGAAACATTCACTGGTTATGCCCATCATCAGTTTTGAAAGAGTTACAAAATTTGTTCTGGTCTCGGGAGTTACAGTTTCGGTATGAGTACCTCAAGTGAGCATTTCAACAAGCTCGAGGCCGATCGCGAGACATATAATCGATTTAACACTGACGACAAATTCGTCGACTGTAGATCATAACAAGGTAAGCCACGTGCACCATCTAATTACTTGCTAAGATCATAGGCACACCCAAAAAACATGACTCAGTAGTTTTTGTAGGATGAGTATATGTAATATATGTAATTTATTTCTGTGTAGCTATGTACTTGTATTTTTTTAAATCCCCATTTAGATTAGCGGGAAGTTCACTCATATCTGCATGAGGGAACTAAAATTTCAGTATCGCCTTTATATAAGCAATGAGCTATAAGTGTAGTCTTTTTAAGAGAATCGGATAAATAATTTATATATAATAGGAACAATAATGATTTATATGTAATAGGAACAATAATGGTCGACCTAAAATTGAACTTGTGGGACGCCACATTTCACTTTTCAAAACGATGACTTTTACATGCTTATGATGCTTATTCTCTATTGGATTAAAATATTCGAACCATTTCAATTGAAACGTTAGCTATTCCAAACTGCCTCTTCATTTTTGGCAGCAATATACGGCCATGACTATACAGTCGAATCGAATGCCTTCCGATTTCCGAATGTCAAGAAATACAACCCCGCGTTTAGTTTCCCGGATTTGGAAAAGCAATGAGTTAAATGACATAACCCATTCTCGTACACAGAGCCCTTCTTACGCGCGCTCAACGGAGCGCGACGAGGGGCTCTGGCAAAATCCAAAACGGTTACCATAAAACATTGTATCCGGTTAAACATTGCGCATGCTCAACTCTAATATAGTAAGTAATTTTTCACAAGTTTTGAAGAAGGAATTGTGGCATATGTGAAAGTTTATTTATATAAGGAATAAAAAAGTACAGTTTTTTGGCAATCACTTAATATCTTGTCAACGCACAATTGAAAACCTGTTTTAAAACTGTTATAAATTTTGCTCAAAAGTAGCGCCGTTAGAAGTGCTGTCCTAGGGCGCTTTCCATTAACACGGCCAGGTCGGTCAGAGCGGTCAAATTATTGAATGGAATCAAAACGTTTGGGCTTCGACCTATCTGACCGGAAAATTTATATAAAATTAGAATGAGGACCATTTTCGTCAGATATTTGAGAAACATATACACCAAATCGTTCCATTGATACAGAGACAAAAATTCGTGTCAGATCGATCGGTCAGGCCATGGAAAAGGCCCCCCTAGTGATAACAAATTCAAAATATTTTGAAGTAGAATCTCATAAACGAAATTAGAGATGGACTGGCTAATATCGAGGCATTTTTATGCCTAGTGTACGTAGAGAAGTTAGTGTTACTAGATTATATAATTTTATCATCTGTTGCTGCTAATTTTTGCGACATGTCGTCTATAAGAGTGTAACACATGTGTCTATCAAACGTCATATAACACATCGCGTAGTCTCAACTAAAGCACGTACAAATTATATATATATTTGTTGATTAAAGAAGCAAATAAATAGTTTAATTAAACTCTAAAAGTTGAATCCGACTTTAACGTAAAACGGTAATAGACATAAGTGCTTGCATGTATGTACGCACAAATTGAAAGACTCCTACTCGCCAGAATATCTAATAAAATCACGTTTACGTATTTTAGACACTCCTACGCAACACAACATTGAAAAGTTCTGAACAGGGGCGTATAGGAAGCTAAGTCATTTGGGGAGGGGGTAATGTGGTGGCGAAGGCAGCATGTGGGGGGTCTGGAGACATCCCCCCAGAAAGTTCCAAAATGTAAATCCTTTAAAATGGCATTTTCTACAATTTTGGAGCGTCGTTCTGGGAAACATTCAGTCAGATAAAGGATAAGAATGGATTTTAGTATCAATTTTACATTATTTTGAAGCCCCCGAAACCTACTGCGGCAACTCCATGTCAAATATTTGTGACAGAAGGGCACCCCCCCCCTATGATTTTTACCCCCTGGGTCTAAACGTACGTACAGTGTCATAATTCTTTTGACTTTGCAACATTTGTGCTATTTCTCAGTCATGTAGGCTGTAGCAATGCAAAATATACACTGGTACTAAATAACTAATATGCACTATTAAAATTTGTTAAATATATAACCAAAAAATACAATAATTGTAACCGTCATCAGCGCAAAATGTAAACTAGATATATACCAATTCAATAACTGCGTTAGTATAAATACTTTCCAAATTTCTTCCCTAACCAGTTTTGGTAACAGAGAACCTGCTAAATATTTTTCGGTTCAAAAATTTAAATTCCTCGATACTAATATCGGAAAACAGAAATATCTTATTGCGACCTATTGATTTTGAATTGTGTCACTAATACGATGAAAGTCAGATCCTGATTCGAAAGCCAACTTTTTTCACCGATATTAAAATAAGTGATAAGATTTTCAGCAATTTCGAAACCGTCCGAAACTGAATTTTCGTTGACAATAATAAGTTCATTTATATTAGTGGATTGCTTATCCTTACCTTGAAAGTTATTAGTCAATTTCCAACTTTGTTTAATGTCATTGGATGAGTTAATCTTATCATTAAAAAATCCCGTTTAGATATTAATTCATGTTGGTATTTTGTTCAGAAAACATTTCAGTGATGGATATCTTCCTTCTTTTTGTAATAAGCTTTGATTCTCACTAATATTTTGACATGCGTTGTGATGCAAGAATTTGAATTCGATTTAACTCATTTGTGCAGTAAAGCCCGTTTCCACTGGCAATTTTTGGTGCGATTTCTAGTGCGATTTTCTACTTTTGATGCATGTGAACGAGTAGATGAATTATCATTGTTCTGAATATATATGCGCCTTCATTTGAACATTGATAATGCATCCACTCGTTCCAGGGGCGAAACTAGCCCCTTTTAATTAGGGGGGTGTCTGGCAGAATTGCCCTGCCAAAACCAGTGATGCCCTGCCATGGGCGTACCGCAAGGAAAAAATTAGGGGGGCGGAAAGAAAATTGCCCGACTTTTCAAAAATTGCCCGACTAGTACCAAAGAAATTTTTCCGGAAAAATTATTTTGGCAACCTCCCCCTCCCCCCCGTCGCCAAAAAAATTTCGGTCTGTGTACCATTTTAGGGGTCAAAAAAATTTTCCGGACATACTATATTTTTCGGAACATAACACAAATTTTCGAAAAATCACACAATTTGCGAAAAAATTGACTTAATTTTAGATAAAATTGACTGAATTTGTCCCATTTTTTTTTTTTTCAAACCAAAATTGCCCGACTGTTGATCGAATATTGCCCCCGCCCGGTACGCCTATGTGCTATCATTTATTTATAAGAGACCTTTGATTGCCCTGCCAATCGGGATGATTCGTATTTTTTTTGGGGGGGGGGTGCAACACACCCCCATACCCCCCTAAAGTTTCGCCCCTGACTCGTTCACATCCACCAGAAGACGAAAATCGCACCGAAAATCGCAGCAAAAATTGCAAGTGAATAAACGGAGCTTAAAGGCGCATGTCTATCTAAGTAGAATAAGCGTCTTGAATAACATACACTCCAATGAAATAACAAACATTAGGTTCGCTGTGTTGGGTGACAAATTCCCATGATGAGGCTTGAGAAATGTCACACACAAAATCGCTTGCATATACACAGTTGTGCCTAAATTACTTTGAATTTGTACTCGAGTAAAAGTAGAAGTAATTAACAATAAAACGACTTGAGTAAGAGTAAAAAGTACTGGAGGCAAAACGTA
>CACRXK020011613.1:0-16110 GCA_902702795.2 Paramuricea clavata
AAAAAATAGCCAGAATAAATAAAGGAAAAAATATTGGGAGTACGCTACAAAACAAGAGTTCAATTGAATTTGAACTCAAATGTTTATCGCGACAGGCCAAACGAACTACCACTAAGCCATCAGTGGACGATCTGAAATTCTTGCAAAATTAAAAACAAAAGTAGATTGTTGTGACCTGCTCATAAACCAAAGTCAGACTTTGAAAATTTCGGGGAAATCGAAAAATAATTTTCGATCTAGATCGACTTAGAAAGTTTCAAAACGCATATTGATGCTGAAAGTTTTGGCACATGGAAGTTTTAAAGCGCATTTTTATATAAGAATTGCTAATCCGTCCTTCATTATTCTTTGTACTACGCTAACCCGCTACCCAGATTCTTGACTCAACTAAGCAGAGCTTGTCTTAGAAAATTTCAACCAAAGTTTAACTCAGAAAATTTCGGGCAAATCGAAAAAAAAATTTCGTCATAAATCGACTAAGAAAGGTTCAAAACGCATATTGATGGGAAAGTTTTGGCATAGGAGAATTTTAAAGTGCATTTTGATATAAGAAATGGTAACCCGTCCTGCGATATACTTCGTACTACGCTAACCCGCTACACGGATTCTAGAGTCAAGTAGGCTGAGTTTCTCTTGAAAAATTTCGACCAAAGTTTGACTGACAAACATTTCTTGATATAAATCGACTTGGGATGGTGTAGAACTACTTATTTATGCAGAAAATTTTAGCACAGGGAAATTTTAAAGCGCATTTTGATATAAGAAATGCTAACCCGTCCTGCATTATACTTTGTACTACGCTAACCCGCTACCCGGATTCTAGAGTCAAGTAGGCTGAGTTTCTCTTGAAAAATTTCGACGAAATTTTGACTTACAATGCATTTCTTGATATAAATCGACTTGGGATGGTGTACAACTACTTATTTGTGCAGAAAGTTTTAGCACAGGGAAATTTTAAAGCGCATTTTGATATAAGAAATGCTAACCCGTCCTGCATTATACTTTGTACTACGCTAACCCGCTACCCGGATTCTAGAGTCAAGTAGGCTGAGTTTCTCTTGAAAAATGTCGACGAAATTTTGACTTACAATGCATTTCTTGATATAAATCGACTTGGAATGGTGTAGAACTACTTATTTGTGCAGAAAGTTTTAGCACAGGGGAATTTTAAAGCGCATTTTGATATAAGAAATGCTAACCCGTCCTTTATTATACTTTGTACTACGCTAACCCGCTACCCGGATTCTAGAGTCAAGTAGGCTGCGTTTCTCTTGAAAATTTTCGACCAAAGTTTGAGTTACAAACATTTTTTTATTTAAATCGACTTGGGATGGTGTACAACTACTTATTTGTGCAGAAATTTTTGGCACAGGGAAATTTTAAAGCGCATTTTAACATAAGAAATGCTAACCCGTCCTTTATTATATTTTGTACTACGCTAACCCGCTACCCGGATTCTTGATCGATTCAACTAGATACTAGAAGTTCCTATAGCAAGACAAGTGCTACCTTTATAAACCAGAGTCAGACTTAGAAAATTTCGTGCAAATCGAAAAAATTTTTTGATCTAAATCGACTTACAAAAGTTCAAAATGCATATTGATGCGGAAAGTTTGGGAATAGGGGAATTTTAAAGCGCATTTTAATATAACAAATGCTTAGCCGTGTTTTAACACACTTTCTACTACGCTTAGCCATTCGCCGGCTTCGTAATCGAATCAACTATTAACTAAATTCTTTTGAAATTAAACAATATAGAATGATTAGCTTAATCTCTTCGGGCTAGGTTCAACATGGCAATATTTCCTTATACTTGTAAACGGATTTTGCACATAGAGGTATAAAATGAATAAAAAATAGCTAGAATAAATAAAGGGAAAAAATATTGTGAGTCCGCTATAAAACACGAGTTCAACTGGATTTGAACTCAAATGTTTATCGAGACAGGCCAAACGACCTACCATTAAGCCATCAGTGGACGATCTGAAATTCTTGCAAAATTAAAAACAAAAGTAGATTGTTGTGACCTGCTCATAAACCAAAGTCAGACTTTGAAAATTTCGGGGAAATCGAAAAATAATTTTCGATCTAGATCGACTTAGAAAGTTTCAAAACGCATATTGATGCTGAAAGTTTTGGCACATGGAAGTTTTAAAGCGCATTTTGATATAAGAATTGCTAATCCGTCCTTCATTATTCTTTGTACTACGCTAACCCGCTACCCAGATTCTTGACTCAACTAAGCAGAGCTTGTCTTAGAAAATTTCAACCAAAGTTTAACTCAGAAAATTTCGGGCAAATCGAAAAAAAAATTTCGTCATAAATCGACTAAGAAAGGTTCAAAACGCATATTGATGGGAAAGTTTCGGCATAGGGGAATTTTAAAGCGCATTTTGATATAAGAAATGCTAACCCGTCCTGCAATATACTTCGTACTACGCTAACCCGCTACCCGGATTCTAGAGTCAAGTAGGCTGAGTTTCTCTTGAAAAATTTCGACCAAAGTTTGACTGACAAACATTTCTTGATATAAATCGACTTGGGATGGTGTAGAACTACTTATTTGTGAAGAAAGTTTTAGCACAGGGGAATTTTAAAGCGCATTTTGATATAAGAAATGCTAACCCGTCCTGCATTATACTTTGTACTACGCTAACCCGCTACCCGGATTCTAGAGTCAAGTAGGCTGAGTTTCTCTTGAAAAATTTCGACCAAAGTTTGACTGACAAACATTTCTTGATATAAATCGACTTGGGATGGTGTAGAACTACTTATTTGTGCAGAAAGTTTTAGCACAGGGGAATTTTAAAGCGCATTTTGATATAAGAAATGCTAACCCGTCCTGCATTATACTTTGTACTACGCTAACCCGCTACCCGGATTCTAGAGTCAAGTAGGCTGAGTTTCTCTTGAAAAATTTCGACCAAATTTTGACTTACAATGCATTTCTTGATATAAATCGACTTGGGATGGTGTAGAACTACTTATTTGTGCAGAAAGTTTTAGCACAGGGGAATTTTAAAGCGCATTTTGATATAAGAAATGCTAACCCGTCCTGCATTATACTTTGTACTACGCTAACCCGCTACCCGGATTCTAGAGTCAAGTAGGCTGAGTTTCTCTTGAAAAATTTCGACCAAAGTTTGACTTACAAACATTTCTTGATATAAATCGACTTGGGATGGTGTAGAACTACTTATTTGTGGAGAAAGTTTTGGCACAGGGGAATTTTAAAGCTCATTTTGATATAAGAAATGCTAACCCGTCCTTTATTATACTTTGTACTACGCTAACCCGCTACCCGGATTCTTGATCGAATCAACTAGAAACTAGAAGTTCCTATCGGAATACGAGTGCTGCATTTATAAACCAGGGTCAGACTTAGAAAATTTCGGCCAAATCGAAAAAAAAATTTCAATCTAAATCGACTTACAAAGGTTCAAAATGCATATTGATGTAGACTGTTTCGGCATAGGGGAATTTTAAAGCGCATTTTGATATAAGAAATGCTAACCCGTCCTTCATTATAGTTTGTACTACGCTAACCCGCTACCCGGATTCTTGACTCAACTAAACAGAGCTTGTCTTAGAAAATTTCAACCAAAGTTTGACTTAGAAAATTTCGGGGAAATCGAAAAAAAAAAATTCGATCTAAATCGTCTTACAAAGGTTCAAAATGCATATTGATGCGGAAAGTTTCGGCGTAGGGGAATTTTAAAGCGCTCTTTGATATAAGAAATGCTAACCCGTACTTCGTTATACTTTGTACTACGCTAACCCGCTACCCGGATTCTTGAGTCAAGTAGGCTGAGTTTCTTTTGGAAAATTTCGACCAAAACTTGACTTACAAACATTATTTGATATAAATCGACTTAGGATGGTTTGGAACTGCCCATTGGTGCCGAAATTTTGCCACAGGCGAATTTCAAAGCGCATTTTGATATAAGAAATGGCTAGCCACGACGGTCTGTGGCTAAAAAGTATACCAGATTTAACTATACTTTTTGGCCACGGGGGTGTGTGGCTAAGAAGTATTCAAGATTTCAGTACACTTTTGGCCACGGGTGGCTGTGGCTAAAAAGTATGGCAGATTTCATTATATTTTTTAGCGACGACGGTCTGTGACTAAAAAGCATACCAGATTTAAGTATACTTTTTGGCCACGGGTGTCTGTGGCTAAAAAGTATAAAAGATCCCAGTGAAATTTTTGGCCACGGGTGTCTGTGGCTAAAAAGTATACTGGCCAGATTTCAGTATACTTTTTAGCCACGACAGTCTGTGGCTAAAAAGTATACCAGATTTAAGTATACTTTTTAGCCATGACGGTCTGTGGCTAAAAAGTATACAAGATTTCAGTAAACTTTTTGGCCACGACGGTCTGTGGCTAAAAAGTAGACAAGATTTCAGTATACTTTTTGGCCACGGGGGTCTGTGGCTAAAAAGTATACCAGATTTCAGTACACTTTTTGGCCATGGGGGTCTGTGGCTAAAAAGTATACCAGATTTCAGTACACTTTTTGGCCATGGGGGTCTGTGGCTAAAAAGTATACCAGATTTCAGTACACTTTTTGGCCATGGGGGTCTGTGGCTAAAAAGTATACCAGATTTAAGTATACTTTTTGGCCACGGGGGTCTGTGGCTAAAAAGTATACCAGATTTCAGTACACTTTTTGGCCACGGGGGTCTGTGGCTAAAAAGTATACCAGATTTTAGTATAGTTTTTGGCCACGGGCGTCTGTGGTTAAAACGTATACAAGACTTCAGTAACAAGTATACAAGATTTCAGTTTTTGCCACGTGGGTCTGTGGCTAAAAGTGTACCAGATTTCAGTATACTTTTTAGCCGCGACGGTCTGTGGCTAAAAAGTTACCAGATTTAAGTATACTTTTTGGCCACGGGCGTCTGTGGCTAAAAAGTATGCAAGATTTCAGTACACTTTTTGGCCAGGACGGTCTGTTACTAAAAAGTTTACCAGATTTCAGTATACTTTTTGGCCACGGGGGTCTGTGGCTAAAAAGTATACCCGATTTAAGTACACTTTTTGGCCATGGGGGTCTGTGGCTAAAAAGTATACCAGATTTCAGTATACTTTTTAGCCACGACAGTCTGTGGCTAGAAAGTATACGAGATTTTAGTATACTTTTTGGCCACGGGGGTCTGGGGGTAAAAAGTATACCATATTTAAATACACTTTTTGGCCATGGGGGTCTGTGGCTAAAAAGTATACCTGATTTCAGTATACTTTTTAGCCACGAAGTCTGTGGCTAAAAAGTATACCAGATTTAAGTATACTTTTTGGCCACGGGGATCTGTGGCTAAAAAGTATACAAGACTTCAGTAACAAGTATACAAGATTTCAGTTTTTGCCACGTGGGTCTGTGGATAAAAAGTGTACCAGATTTCAGTATACTTTTTAGCCGCGACGGTCTGTGGCTAAAAAGTATACGAGATTTTAGTATACTTTTTGGCCACGGGCGTCTGTGGCTAAAAAGTATACAAGATTTCAGTATACCTTTTGGCCACGAAGTCTGTGGCTAAAAAGTATACCAGATTTAAGTATACTTTTTGGCCACGGGGGTCTGTGGCTAAAAAGTATACCAGATTTCAGTATACTTTTTAGCCACGACAGTCTGTGGCTAAAAAGTATACGAGATTTTAGTATAGTTTTTGGCCACGACAGTCTGTGGCTAAAAAGTATACCAGATTTAAGTATAGTTTTTGGCCACGGGGGTCTGTGGCTAAAAAGTGTACCAGATTTCAGTATACTTTTTAGCCGCGACGGTCTGTGGCTAAAAAGTTACCAGATTTCAGTATACTTTTTGGCCACGGGCGTCTGTGGCTAAAAAGTATACAAGATTTCAGTACACTTTTTGGCCAGGACGGTCTGTTACTAAAAAGTTTACCAGATTTCAGTATACTTTTTGGCCACGGGCGTCTGTGGCTAAAAAGTATACAAGATTTCAGTACACTTTTTGGCCAGGACGGTCTGTTACTAAAAAGTTTGCCAGATTTCAGTATACTTTTTGGCCACGGGGGTCTGTGGCTAAAAAGTATACAAGATTTAAGTATACTTTTTGGCCACGGGGGTCTGTGGCTAAAAAGTATACCAGATTTCAGTATACTTTTTAGCCACGGCGGTCTGTGGCTAAAAAGTATACCAGATTTAAGTATACTTTTTGGCCACGGGGGTTTGTGGCTAAAAAGTATACCAGATTTAAGTATACTTTTTGGCCACGGGGGTCTGTGGCTAAAAAGTATACCAGATTTAAGTATACTTTTTGGCCACGACGGTCTGTGACTAAAAAGTATACGAGATTTTAGTATACTTTTTGGCCACGGGGGTCTGTGGCTAAACAGTATACCAGATTTAAGTACACTTTTTGGCCACGACGGTCTGTGGCTAAAAAGTACACCAGATTTCAGTCCTCTCCGCTCGTGGAAAGGAGGGACCGGGAGCAGTCTATTAGGATAGTTGATGAGAAAATATAATATTATATGATACTATGTGATAGTGTGGTATGTTATATGATACTACATGATACTATATGATATTGTACATGAATAACAATATATACCACAGATATATACCATGGGGTATCAAAACATGGAAGTTTATATATTTAATCGAAGGAAAATAGTTTAGAAATTTTATCTTGTTTGCTGTTGGATCGCTTTAAAAATGGTGAGATCTAGTTTGTATCTATTACATATTTCTTGAGGATAGATAGGATTTAACCTTGTTTCGAATTACATGGGATTTTTGTCTACCTTCTAGCGTGCAATACCGTGCATGACACAAGTCACACAATCTGGTGATGAAGTGCAGATATTACGCCACAATGTGTGCACACATTTAAACATGATAATGTCTAGTTTAGGAAAGAGTATTAAGCAACACGATGATAGCTAAAACCTTTCCACTTGTCTGGACATGAATGAATGATATGTATAATTGATTGCCATGTGCGTTTCGGAACACTATAAATATACACATGGCACAATCTGTGTTGCAACACTTGCACATAATAGATACATACAGAGGGTCGAATTTTTGGTTTTACCTATGATTTTGGTATAACCATTGCAATGCTGTCGGCGTGTCGCCATGGTCGTAAGCCAGTGTGCTTATTACTTATGAAAGAGTTTTAACCGCCTGAGAATATTAAAAATGGTAGTCTTTGAGGGGGGTGAATGACTGCGTTGGATATAGGAACATGGCAGCAGCATTTTGACAACGAATCTTTGCGTGGCAGCGGTTCCGCTTCTTCTTTGACCATGAGATTTAATTTTGGTTAAATCTCACGGTCATAATTTGTTTCTTATATAATATGCTCTGTGTGACATAATTTGACGATTGTTTGTTTTCAGGCTTTGTTTGGAATTCAGGTTGTGCTCACACTTGTGATTGCAATGTTTCTGCACAAGATTTCTCCACATATGTCGTTAGCAACGTGGATCTTATGCAGTGGGTAAATATTGTCAATCTCATTCTTAGAGAGCTGTGGATCAAGAGAGATTCAATTGTGTGAAAATTAATAGAGCTAAAGCTCCAATGTTTTGAGCTAGTGGAGGCCATTACTATATCGCTACTAACTTCCCATGCAACAAAGGGCCTTCACTTGAAACGTTGAAGTTTTACTTGTTTGTTTCATGTAGTTGAATCCCTCTTAGGTCCTGTTCATATGGGCAAAAGTTATCCCGGTTGGCAAGAAAACTTTTCGACAAGTTTACAAGCAAGATCTCGCCTTGTTATGAATGAAAATAATATGAAAAGTTACACTGCGTTCATATGAGACAAAACTTTTCCTGTGTACTGAGATCTCGCTTGTTGACAGGCAAGATCTTGGTGACCGGGATAATGTTTTTCTCATATGAACTCAACTTTCCTGCTTAGCAGGATAACTTTCTGTTGTGTCAGCAACTTTTCAATTCAATTGATGTTCAGTGCTACGTCTGACAGCCGGAAACTTTTCCTGGTAAGCGGGATAACGTTTCTCCATGTGAACAGAACAAAAGTATTTGGCTAGTTGAAAAGTCTTCTCATTGACCAGGATAACTTTTGCCCATATGAACAGGTCCTCAATCTGCTGTTTTCTGATTTTATTATTGCGGATTCAGTAATATTTTGTAGTTACTGTAATATTTGATGAATAAGAGATGACTCTGACTGGCATTGACACAATATGTTCTCATCAAGGTTGACAAGATATCTTTATCCAACAGATGAAGAATTGAAAAAATTAGTTGGAAAATCTCATGCAAAATCTAATAAATCTAGACGTTCAGATTCAAGGTAAATATTAAAGGGACAAGGCATTAGAAAATATAGCTGACAAAATAACAAATATAGTAATACAGTATATATTGTTCTCTACCATATTTTCCAGAAAAACTGCAGCAAATGGAGAGGCAGTAAAGGATTTTAAAGTCATTGAACCATTTACGATACCATGTAATGTCAACCTTGAACTCAAAACTGCTAAGGTATTCCATATTTCCATGTTTAATTAAGACATTTTGTACATTGTATTGTCCCAGTATATAGATGAGTTCAGTGTTGGTGGTAATTACTTCAGACTTTTTGATACTTATACCAGAGGCCGCGAAAGCATTTTGAAAGTGGAGGGGCATTGACCAAAGGGCAGGCCTAGAAAATATATTTATCTTCCTGGCAGCAAAATTCAAAAATTAAAATTTCCTGTGTAAGTCAACTATAAAACGTCGTAACTATGTAGATTTCAGAGAACGTGTGGACTATGATGGCGCACACCTCGACTTGCAAAATGCTTAATTTGGAATTTTTATAAAACAATAAGTAAATTATATGGCATGAAAAAATATTTCCTGCAAGGTGCAAGAAAATTTCCTGCGAAGATATTTTGTTAAACATTTCCTGGCAGCGGTGCTGCTGGTGCTGCCGGACATTTTCCAGCACTGCAAAAGGGGCACTTTTGTATATGATCAAAATCAAACGATTTTATGACGTTCACGAGCTGAACGAAAATTTTTGAAAATATGGAGTCTCTATAATGTCGGAAATGGCCTTTACAGAGTCTTTACTAATACTACTGCGAAAAGGGCATTTTCTTTCCAGAAAAAGAGGGCGTTTATTCAAGAAATACTTTTTTCGTTTTCTAAATGGGGCATTTGCCACCTCCCATTGCCCCCCCTCGGTTCTGCGGCCCCTGACTTATACAATCAAGAACATTAAGGTACATCTTAATTCTATTTACAAATATGTCTCCAAAGGCAAGACTGCTCGTACAAATACAAGACTACTACATATAATGAAAAGAATGAACATTATTTTCAGTGAAAAATAAAGTGAAAAATAAACAAACCAGACATAGTATCAACTATTATAATGCAGTGCCATAGAAATAATATATTTATTTCTATGTGTAGTGCCCTGGAGCATGCAGAAAGCAGAATGTTGCAGCTTAAGCAACTGCACCACAACAACAACAAAATACTATTTTTGAATAAATACTAAGGCATATGATTCTGAACAAACTCACACTGAATATAAAGTGAAGCCTAACTTCATAATTATTACCATAATTATCTTATTATTTCACAATTAGTATGTCCCTGTCTATTTCTTTGCTGTAGATTGAGGAAACAGATTTAATATTTCAATACTTCTATCCCGAGTATAAATGGCTGGTTGATTTTGCACTGAGTGCAATCATATTCAACATTGTCGTGGAGACAATTGCTTACCTCTTCCCAAACATGCTAAAAAATGATATCAGTGTTACGCCACTGTGGAACTTCTTAGTTATCTTTTTTTGCTTGTATCCTTTTGTGCGCATCATTTTGATAGTAAATCAGCATATTTTGTATCCGATATACAAGCTTCTTCACACTCATGAATTCCTTTGTGTTTTGAGGTCCAGATTTGACTTCCACTACTGCTACCAGTCTGCCTTAATAGTATGCATGATTGATTAATTGGTTATATCAAATGCATCTGATTGGTTAATTGCCCCTTAATACAGTAGTAGTACCAGTAGTGGAAATCAGATCAAAATTTCTCTGTTATCTGTAAAAGTGTAAGTATTATATATGTCTTAACCATTGAAACCAGGCGAATTTTGTACTTGCTTACATCACCATACTGGTCCAGTGACGATTCAGGAGAGAAGTCAGTGTTTCTTACATTTGGTGTTTTCTTTTTCGTGTTGGCCATGGCCGTCCTCGTTGTTGATGAATCCATCTTGGAATTTAACTTGGATTCAGGTAGTTTACTTCTGCAAAACTTTGTTTTTACTGGATAGCTATATCAGTTCTAATCTGTTCTCCCTAGAGGTCCAGTAAGGATCATCTCTTATTGATCCAGTGTTACTACAGGAGGAAACCTAAACTAAATAAACCTAATAACCTAAACTTATACTGGATAGCTCTATCAGTTCTAGACTGTTCTCCCTAGGGGTCCAGTTGTCACTTACATTTCAACTTATCGCTTACTTTTACAGGGTATGAGTTTTTCTCAGACGAGGCTGTACTCTTCTTGAAGAAACAAGGAATTTCTAAAGAGTAAGTGCATCAATAAACTGTCGTGGTTTGTCTCTGAACTACATAAAAATGATTATATAATTTATATAAAAGAAATGAGAAAGCATTTATAAATGGTGTATAAAATACAAAAAACTGTTTAATTAGTTTAAACACAAACCATGGTAGCATTCACGACATTTCTTGCACCCAGCTGAAACTAACTTTTTTGTCTTACAGAGGAGGTGCAGCCCCAATATGGATCTTCAAACTAATGCTTGCTATTATGTCTGGTTTCCTGGGAGCGTTTCTTGGCTTTCCTGGTATTAGAATGTCCAATATGTTTGTGGATTCCTTAGAGAAGTTCCACTCGAATCGACTTCTAGTGTAAGTGCACCATATGTAAGTACCTTAGTTGAGAACAGTTTAGAACTGATATCTAATATAAATAAAGTTAGTTTAGTTTAGGTTCCTCATGTGGTACCACTGGGTCAGTAAGAGATGATCCTTACTGGACCTCTAGGAAGAACAGTTTAGAACTGATAGAGATATCCAGTATAAATAAAGTTAGTTTAGTTTAGGTTCCTCATGTGGTACCACTGGGTCAGTAAGAGATGATCCTTACTGGACCTCTAGGAAGAACAGTTTAGAACTGATAGAGATATCCAGTGTAAATAAAGTTAGTTTAGTTTAGGTTCCTCATGTGGTACCACTGGGTCAGTAAGAGATGATCCTTACTGGACCTCTAGGAAGAACAGTTTAGAACTGATAGAACTATCCAGTGTAAATAAAGTTAGTTTAGTTTAGGTTTCTTCCTGTAGTACCACTGGGTCAATAAGAGATGAGCCTTACTAGACCTCTAGGAAGAACAGTTTAGAACTGATAGAGCTATCAAGTATAAATAAAGTTAGTTTAGTTTAGGTTTCCTCCTGTAGTAACACTGGATCAATAAGAGATGACCCTTACTAGACCTCTTGAGAGAACAGTTTAGAACAGATAGAGCTATCCAGTATAAATAAAGTTAGTTTAGTTTAGGTTTCCTCTTGTAGTAACACTGGATCAATAAGAGATGATCCTTACTGCATGGACCTCTAGAGAGAACAGTTTAGAACTGATAGAGCTATCCAGTATAAATAAAGTTAGTTTGGAACTCGTTATTTATGTCTGTAGGGTTCTTCTTTATCTCAATTTCTTCGCACCGCTCTTTCTAACACTGTTATGGATAAAACCACTGGTTCGGGAGTACGTGACTGGTAGAAGCGGAGGAAATATTTATACGTAAGTATCCTGAATTGTGTTCCCTCTCTCGGCGGCACTGATTGTGGGTTGTATATTTTTCAGCTGTTCTGTTTTTGCTAGAATATCTGACACGACGTTTGACCATCTTCGCATTGCAATCATATTGTTCTGTTGTGCCATACGTTTTGTCTTCACCAAAATACATCTTCAAGTTTTCTTGGATGTTGCGAATCGGAAAATTGTCAGAATGAAGAAAGAAGCGGGAAGAATAAGTAACATCACTTTGCAAAAGAAGGCGAGTGAAATCCTGTGATCTAAAACTTTATTTATACTGGATAGCTCTATCAGTTCTAAACTGTTCTTCCTAGAGGTCCAGTAAGGATCATCTCTTATTGATCCAGTATTACTACAGGAGGAAACTTAAACTAACTTTATTTATACTGGATAGCTCTATCAGTTTTAAACTGTTCTTCCTAGAGGTCCAGTAAGGATCATCTCTTATTGATCCAGTGTTATTACAGGAGGAAACCTGAACTAAACTACAGTAACTTTGTTTTTACTGGATAACTGTATCAGTTCTAAACTGTTCTCCCTAAACGTCCAGTAAGGATCATCATTTATCGATTAAAATAGGCACGCTAAACGTACATTCATCTAATCTACTTTATTTTTTTTAACAGATAATCACCGTGTTTTATTATTTAACAGCGGCGTCTCTACAATATCTAACTCCAGTTATTCTTTTGATTTTCTTCACAATCACACTAAGAACTGCAGGTACAGTGTGTTAGAACTTCCTGTAGAAAAAGCATATACGATCAGGAAACACCATCCTTCATCAGATGGTGGCGAAGTTCGGAAATTTTGATCAAGGCAAGAAGAACGAAATCCAACACCACAGCCAGAAAGAGCGTCTTAGAATGAGTAAAACTGCAAAGATTGGTTGCTAAATGTTGTAAAATGAAGAAATATAGCCCTGTGAAGCAAATTGTGTATATATTTTTGTATTTACGCGCGGTAAAAATAACCACTTTCGAGCCGAAAATGGACTATATTTTCCTCATTTTACAACAATTCGCAGCCAAACTTTGCAATTTTACTCATTTTAAGATTCTTTTTCCAGCTATGGTAATAGATTTCGTTCTTCTTGTGTAGAACAAAATTTCGTCTATATATCTGGAATCATTCATTACAAGATTACTTACTACATATGTAAAGAATGAACATCATTTTCTCACTCTGTTAACTACAGGGTGTATCAAAAAAAAGGTAATCGAACTTCAGCGCGCTATTGTATCTGAATTACTCTGCGTATGAACGAGATTTTTTCACATTCGGAAAGATCATGCTTTTAGCTGTTGAATGATATCTTCTTCATGCCAAATGGATAAGAAATGAGCAAATACGAATCCGATAAAAATGTTAGTCAGAATCACATATTTTCACCGTTGAGAGTTGGGTCTAAAACCATTGAAAATGAACCCCCTTTAGGACTTAAGTTGATGAATTTCACTTCATTAAACTGCACACATATTCATAATAATTATTAAGTCGGAATAGATCTTAGCTAAGCTACGACACGTTCGTGATTAATTGCTTTTTCTTTTGTTATGCATTGTTTTAATTAGGCACAGAGGTGAAAATATGCGATTTTGACTAACATTTTTAATCGGCCTCGTACATGCTTACTTTTTCTCCACTTGTCATGAAAAGCATGCCATTCAATAGCTAAAAGCCTGATCTTTCCGAATATGAAAACCAATTGTTCATACGCCAAGTAATTCACGTATAATAGCGCGCTGAAGTTCGATTACCTTTTTTTTGATACACCCTGTACAGGTTGACCTCCATCATAGTGCTTAGTGAAATTCGTTTCAAATCCGTTCTCGTCTCAAACTTTCTAGGAACGACAGATTGGGATTCTACGAATGCCTTAATGAGACGTCTTCAGAAATCTATGATAGTCTCAAACATAACTGTGAACGCTGTTCAAAATCTTCGACACGTGTTTGTCTCAGAACTTGTGCGTGCTGTGACGTCATATTTCACGTGGTGGACATGCCTAACTATGTTTATGACGTCAGCATTTGGTGTTGTCTATCATCATGTGTTTAATGTATAACTATGGATAGTTGTGGGTAAGAGATGTGAACACCACTGATCGTAGTTGTGTAGACTGGATGGCGCCAGCCACTGATTCACCTGATCGTCGACTTCTGTATTTTAACGACTAGTTAGTTCGGCTCACAAAACACTACCGTAAACACGCAAAAAATCTCACATCTTGTAGCAAGTCTGCCAACAAGCGGTCAACAAGTTGTGTTCGCACTGCTTGTCCCAAGTTTTCAACAAGCATGGAATAACTTGTTAATAGTTGTAACAAGCTTGTTGATATTATCAGACTTGTTGCAAGGTTGTTTCACCAAGTCCGATACAGTCATGATATAACAATACTGTTACAACCTTGTGTCGTCAACCTTGTAACATTCTTGTTATATCATGACTGTTCAGACTTGTTAGAACAACCTTGTAACAAGTCTGATAATACCATCAAGCTTGTTACAAACTTGTTACAACAGTTTGTTCCAAACTTGTTGTTGACAGCTTGTTCCAAACTTGTTACAACAACTGGGAACAACCAGTACGAACACATTGTCGACAGCTTGCGAACAGATTTGTAACAAGTTGTTTGCAGACCTGTAACAAAATCAACAACACTTGAAGGTATTCACAATGTCTACTTTTATGTCAAAGTTGCGTTCAGAAACAACAAAATATGTAATGTTTTTATTTCATCAAAGATAAAATTATTTATAATTTCTCTCACTTGATTAACTATGAATGACAACAAATCATCAATGTTTTTATATCAACTTATATAGAACCTATGCAGCTTGGCTGCGCCAAATTAGTGAATACATAAATATACATTTTTTCCCTCTCGGAAACAATTATGAAGACTAATAATAACAAGTCCGATTTTCACAGATTTGAAAGCAATGAATCAACAATTAAGTGCAACAGCCTTGTTTATACGAATAAGATAATTGTAACTAGGAGGAAAATTGTTTTGTTTTGCCTTAGTGTATATCACACAACTAAAGCCATTTCGTACTATACTATACGTTTATCTCACTGATTTAAACAAGCTTCACTTCAGTATGCAACAATTGTTCCCGTTTGATCAATGTTAATCACTGTTTAGTTTACGACTTTACGTTTCAAAACTCAAGAATTTTGAACGCTGTCAAATTCACAATTTCAATGAGCGTACGACCGAAGCCACTGCTCCATGATTTGACCCTTGAATCAAGTTAGGTGCGGGCGAAGAATACCTGGTACAATCACCCTCTAATATATGTGGTACCGGGTAACCCTTGTTGGAACACCACGCCTCGAAGCATCGCCGCATTGTCACGGAATCCTCGCGTGATTTCGCGTACACGCGCACATAACGCTCATGAAACTTTTGTGGAAGAATCTGGCTGACTTGTTCCTTGCGAACTTTGAAGGGTTGGTAGGATTTATTATAAAACACGACCGCATCAACAGGATCTTTATGTTTCATTCCAAAATGGATGTTAACAATCGATACAAATATTTGCTCCGCCTTTAAAGCACCTTCTGAAATTGATACTAAATCATCCACAATCTCACTTTCACTCGGGAAATCTGTTTCGGAGCCCGGCTGTGTCTGGCCACAAAACTTATACAATTCTCGTCGCTGGATTTTCAGTAATAACTTTCGTGCTTCGAGCATTCTTGGGTCGCCGCTTTCATTTCTTAGAATATCATACATAATGCTATCCGTTAAGACCGTGTATCGTTCCATATCATCAACGCTTTCAGAAATACGGAGGATTTTATCGACTTTTAGGAATGCTTTGAGAAGCAGGTCTTCAATCGGCGCTTGCGTTTTGTGTTTGTAAACTCGGTGGTGTAGCGACCAGCGGGTATGAAACAACTCGTAGAGATTAAACACCTCTTTTTCACGGACGCAGATTTGTAGTCGGTCATGGATGGGCAGGATTCGTACGTTTTCAAAGTAGCGGCGATAATCGAAGTTGCTGGTCACGCCTACGTTAGCGCAGTCGCGCGCAAAATAGTCAAATTTATCGCAATCGATGCCAGTGCGTTTATTTGAGACGATTTCGTAGAGGAACCATTTGGGTTTGCCTGTCCAACGGCAGATTCGTGTCACCGTGTCCTTTTCTGGGTCTTTACCTAAAATAAGATGAAGGTAGATAAGTGAAAGATGAAATATTCCAGGGTCGCGATTGTACGAAGACCAGATGGCGCTATCGACTGGATGGTGATTTTTTCAGCCATTGTAAAATGCTTGAATAGTTATACACGGATATACGGTCTGACAAT
>CACRXK020011614.1:0-16108 GCA_902702795.2 Paramuricea clavata
CAACGTGTACCGTCAAAAACTTACTTTGTTTACTGTCTAGCACAACGTCAACAGTGCAAACTCGTGTTCAGTGCAACGATAACTCTACCAGATCTTACGAGAATCAATCTGTACACAGAGCCGTATCAAAGCTTGTTAAAACTGCTATAAACACTGCTATAACTGTGAAACTATTGAAATCTAAAGTGACATTATTGAATACACGCGAAAAGCTGAAAATGACTCATGAAACGCAATGTGACATTGCCATTGCGAATATAAAGTCAAAGGTCAATCAGACTTGTTATTGTGAAACATGTCACAATTAGGTTAAAATGCGGAAGCGGATGGAGCGGATCCACGGAACGGATATGGGGATAAAATATAGAACGGATGGGGATAAAATGCGTTCTTTTAATGATACAACGTCGTAGTGCTTATTATTCATAACATATCTTATACAGCTATTTGGGTGATGGGAATAATCATATTAAATAAGTTCAGCGTATCAGTAGCCTCGTTAGGATGCTTTTAGCGACAGCTGCAAATACAAATGAAGATTTAGAATATGCAAAATTTGGGTGTTGGTGACACAATTTAAATTTCGAGTTGTCGCGTGTAGCATCACAATAAATAAATAAATTGTATCAGTTCCACGAGGCACGTTTCTGATCTGTTAGGCTTGTTTCAAACATGGCGTTACTCATGTGCCGAACGCATTATAAAATAGATAATGAGATGAAATGCGTTTGGTAACTGTTTATTTCGTAGTGTAAGCCATCAGCCTTTCTAGGTTGTCGGCAACCCTATATAGTTCTTGCAGTGTCTTTTTCAATTCGAAACTTCACACTATCCTTGGATCCCTAGTTGGACACAGTGCAATATTTATCATTTATAGACCTGGAGCGAGGGGGATTCGGCGAAATATTACCCGAAGTGATGATATTTCCCGAGGGGCTTTGCCCCGAGGGAAATATCATCACTGAGGGTAATATTTCGCCGAATTCCCCGAGCGGAGGGTCTATAAATGATATATTATACCGAAAATTAAAAGCCTCCAAGTTGAGAAATAAAAACATGACACATACCTTCGTGAATACGATGTTTTATTTTCGGATTAACGCAAGTATCGTCGCTTTTCTTTCGAATCACATATCGTTTGGAATATTAATGACAACATTTTTCAAAATTTACTTCAAAATTATGAAAAAGCCCCCAGGTTTTACATCATTTACCAAGATTATTCATCATTCATCAATACTATTTATATTTTGTCGGCCATGTTGTTGTCATGCGTGTTGTCTCGCGTGGTCTACGCGAATAATGTTCCACCCCATGTTCCCCGGGGAACATGGGGTGGAACATTGTCAAAAAGAACGCAGGCTCGCTAATTGATGACGTAAGGCGTGATATCGCGATTAATTTCATGCTCACGTGGCACAAACTAAGCTTCCTGATTGGACAATTTGAATTTGAGGTATAATATATATATATATATATATATATATATATATATATATATATATATATATATATATATATATATATATATATATATATATATATATATATATATATATATATATATATTATTACAGATTACAGATTACAGATATTTCACAGCACACTCCCTATCAGAGCTTTTCAGTGACTGGTTACATTATGAATAGATAGATAGAACCGGACTGACTTGAAGCAGACCGAGGTAGACTTTGAGCTTACAAATGGCGCTTGAGCAGCCGCTATTAGTCCATACCTCATTAATGATCTGCCTCCAGACCTATGTGCCTAACCCACCCTGTCAACTTTCCCTGTGGGAGGAAACACGGAGTACCCGGAGAAAACCCACGACTTTCGGCAGAGCGTTGACTTACTCTTTTCACATGAGGACTGGGTTCGAGTCACATTGAGAAGTTCTCATTGAGATTTGAACCTACGGCCTTAGAGGTGAAAGGCAAGTGCGCTAACCATATTATTTGCCACCAAAGTGGGGCATAAAAATTTAAGGCATAAAAATTATTATGGACGCAAGGGCCTTCGCCAGGGTTCGTACATGTGAGAAAGAGTCAAATTCAAGGACTTTTCAAGGACATTCAAGGCCATGTATCAGCAAATTCAAGGACTACATACTGAAGAAGAAGGCGTTAGAAATCAGCAAAATCTGACGTTGAATTGTTCAAAACGTAACTTTATAATGAGGTCAGATATGAACATGCAAAATCAGTTCAACAAAATGTCCGTCTTGAATGTCAAACAATTTCAGAAAATATCCAAAAACTAACGAAAGAAGAATTCAAGGACATTCAAGTACTTCTTTATAAATTCAAGGACATTCAACGCCTTGAATTTTTGTTTTCAAATTCAAGGACATTCAAGGACTTCATTCAGGACAAGTTCTCCATTCAGGATAAGTTTTGTACGAACCCTGGCTTGAGCCAGGCGGCTCCCAAAGTCCCAAAGGAGTTACGCCACTGGTTTCGTTGCTCGTGTGCATGAAATGTTGTTAAACATTTATCTCACGTCAAGGTCGCATTTTGTTTGCCAAAACCATAGAAGTATTTTTTGTACACTCGTCAAATTCTCCTTGGCGGCCCTACACACGAACAGATTTTTCTTGTCCAAAAGCTGGTATGACTAGTTTTGGAACAAGGCTCGAGCCTTGGCAAAGAAAACATTGTCAAATGTCAAGTATATATAGCCCTCGTATATAATGCCCTCGTGCTTATCTATAGATTACCTAGCCTACATGCGTACAGCTGTCAACTCTCACGCATATATTGTCTATTCCAAGAACCTTTACGGATTATCGCGTTTTATATCATGACTGCATGTTGATTTTATATTGGCGGAGCTAGGCAATCTTCCCACTGAGCTTAGTCTATACCAGCACAGCCATTAACTCAAGGCTTAGATAGCTAGCTTCACATGTTAGCCAGTAAATCTAGGTTTAGAGAGGTAGCTGCATTGCCTTGTCTACACTTGATTTTTGAAGTCGGCTGTAACCCCTTGGAATTGTTAATTCAACTATAAGTTTTAAACTATAGTATATTCCATTTCGACATATTATCAGATAACCAACGTTCAATTATATCGGTTAACGGATTGCCTTTTTGCATTTAAACCAAACATATCGATAATTATACATATCCTTACAATTTGTGTATATGTTCTAGCGAATGCACAAGAAAAAAGCGAGTATAATTATACGTATAATCCAAAATCACAAATTGCTTTTCGCCACTTTCATATAGGACACTTTCCGGCTCACACATGATATTATATTCAATAAATTAAGCATTTCAAAACATTAAAACAAAAAAAACTTCAACAAGCAGTTAATAATATAGCACTATATATACCTTCACATATACTCAGCTTTTTAAATGTATCCCAAATAACCGATGTCTCTCAAAACACCAAGTCAAAACCAGCCTTCAAGTGTCAGTGTAATTTTTTCAAAAATAATCAAGACAGCTGTTTTTTGAAATTTATTAAAAAAAAATTGCGAGATTCCCAAGGGTAGGAAGTGTAATTAAAAGCTTTGTAGGCATTATTAATGCATGTAAAACTGCTGTTTTCAAAAAAAACTAAACAAAATTTCAATTTTTTGACGTTTTGATATTAAAATACGCCTACACCTGTCAGATCTGGTATATAAAAATCGAAAATATACGACGAAATTTATTATAGTGTGGCAAGAATTAAATTTTGTTTACGGCATATTGGATCGTTGCCAACAATAGAGTGTGCACGTCTAATTATTCGCCACATTCAGCTTCAAAACCTTTATGCATCCAGTTAAATATATAACGTACCCCACCTATAGTCGTCGGGTCAATGACGATCAATTTCAGGTTTTTCACAAAACAAAGCCCTGCAGGCTACAATGCAAATAAATCGCTTTTAATTTCGCAAAGATTCTTCAGGTGAAAATCGTTTAAATGAAGTGAAATTTCATCAAGTGAAAATTTAATTTGAAGGCGAGGTGATAGATTATACAAGACTATGTCTATGGCGCCTTGTCAGAAATGGTATTTATTATATCGCTGCCGTGCAGCCGGTTTCTTGCGGGCGGGAAATTAGGGCGGGAGGATGGTGCGCGGGCGGAACGAACCATGCAGGTTATGTTTTCATTTGAGTTTCTATGTGTGTTTGTGTATGCGAGATAACGTTAAAAATATCCAATTTATTAATACGAAAATGTGTGGTTCTAATGGACATGCCCAAGGACAAAATGATTCAATTTTAGTTAAATTTGGATGAAAATTAGACGAGAATTTTAGCACTGAAAAGTTTGTCTTGTTTTGCCGGGCAGAGTAAACTGAATTTGCATATTATATTGCTCATGTGAAGAACATCTATAAGAAGAACAGTTTATAACTGATACAGCTATCCAGTATATGTAAAATTAGATTAGTTATGTTCCCGTGTACCAATAATAGTTGACCCTTACTAGACCTACAGTTTACTTAAAACTGTTAAGGCCAGATTCTCCAGCGTAGATAAGTCAATGAAAACTACGTATAAATACCATCATTTGAAGTGAGAATTTAATATAATATAAGCTCTCATTATAAATACCGATATATAAATATAACAAATATTTTGTACAACTTGTTACTAAATATTAGTAGAATTTTACAATGGTTCAATGGTGCTCATAAAAGCATGCTTCATTCATCTAAACTATTCCAAAACTATTTGTCCGTTTAACTGAGCAAAACGCTAATTATGAGTTCATGAATTTGGAAGTCCTTGCCTTTGAAATGTAAGCAGGTGTTCTTAGTAACTCTTCAGAAAATCTCTCATCACAAATCAAAATGAAAAAGCATCAATTCATGGGCCCAAAAATTACGAAAGTTCATCTTTGCTCGAGCGACTCGCTTTTCCTTTCCGCATTTAGCCTTGATCGCGTGAGACTGCGCAGTCCAGTGCATTCTGGGAAGGCTGCACGCACCCTAATTTTAAGCAAGGTAATTATACGCCTCACCTGGATTCAGCTAATTTACTCCTGGGTCACTGTGCTCGCTTCCTTCGTTCATTTAGGATAGCCAATGCTTTCGTGAGGTCTTCTTCTGGTACCTAGGATCGGGAATGGTTGATTAGGGACCGGTCATTATTTATGGGGGTGGCACCGAAGAGAAAAGGGTTGGGTAAACAAAATTCTGAGTGAGTAAAAGGTTGGGTAAATGAAAAACAAAACAACTCAAGAGTTGGGTAATGAAAATTTATCGTCATTTCCAAAGCATGATTCACTCAAAAATTGAAGACTAAAAGGCAATGCCAACAGTCATATGTCAATATAATATGTAAATCAATCAGAATCACTATATCTTGATCATTTTCCGATTTGTCGGGAGGTAAATGGTGTCTCCAAAGAATGTACATGTGCAGACAACATGAAATTTTAAACTGCAAAAAATTGCACAAGCAGTTATCAAACTCATGTCACAGAAGTGGAGAGGAATGTGTGACAACTGAATGGTATCCTTTTGTAAAGTTTTTGGCCAGGGGTGGGTATTTATATTTTAATTGATGTTTGAGGTTGGGTAAAAAAGATTTTGACAGCAAAATATTTACGAAAAAACCCCAACATACCAGTGTATTTCCAAGATGACATGAGCTGATATAGAAAGTTGTAATTTTTGCTTCTACCAATGGTTCAGCAATTTGGGCAACCACTCCGTACTCATCTAGAAAAATTGAACATTAAAACTCCGATCCGAGTTAGCGCTATTAATCTTGGTATTGGACAGAAATGGACCCCAAAATTGAAATTTTCACGCTCAAATTAGCCTGTACCGCAAAATTTCACGTTATTTGGACAATTAGGTCGCGAAAATTAAAAATTTAGTTTTTTCCTATTGACTGGAATTCGTCGCTGGAGTGAAACCGGCATTCTCAAACTACAGTCATACAACCCCCCCCCCCCTCGCAATTTCAAAACATAACTCACGACCTAACTGTCCAAATAACGCGAAATGTTCGGTGTAGACTAATATGAGCATGTAAATTTCAATTTAATAGGGCGCACTTTTAGCAAAAGGTCTGTAGATAGCGAGATTGGAAATTGATGACGCTCACTCGGATCGGAGAATTATCCGATTAATGCCCAATGCCGACAAAAATCAATAAAATCATCTGGTATTACACAAAGTACAGTGAAACACCATGCACTAAAACTAAAATACTGTAGAACAGTACATCGCACTCACCAAATCCAAGAGGATATTCTCCAATCTTAATAATCCTCCATTGTTCCCGAAATGAACTTGTGTAAAAATAATTACTTGGAATTCTAAAGAAAATTACAAGATTGTTGAAAATTGTATAAAGGCATGAATATTCACTCGATGTCTTTATGACTATATTTGAAACAAGAGCTGCACGCCCCTCGTAAATTGAACGTGAATCAAATTTTGATTTTCAAACGGAAAGTTTATATACGAGTATCGAGAAGCGCGAGTCTCATGCCTCGGCCAAACGAGAACAAGATTTGCACGAGAGTTGATGAGAGATAACTAGATATTTCCAAACGCAAAAACTCTCATCAAAATTTGAACCAACCAATCCAATGGACCTATTCCCTAATGAACCAAATTTTGATCTAGACAAGTCTAGACAAAAATTTCATCACAGCTTGAAAGAGCATCACAAAATTAGTAATATTGCGAAGTTTCGTTGCGAAATGTTGTAAAATGCGGATAATATATAGCCCTGCGAAGTTTGCCGTTTGGGAAATTGATATCGCTTTCTGAAAAAAGATATCGATTTCCCGTGTGCGTAATACAAAATGCGGACTGAAAAAGGCAAACTTCGCAGGGCTATATTATCCGCATTTTACAACATTTCGCAACGAAACTTCGCAATATTACTAATTTTGTGATGCTCTTTCAAGCTGTGATCAAATTTTTGTCCGGATTTGTCTAGATCAAAATTTGGTTCATTAGGGAATAGGTCCATTCACAGTTGACGAGAGTTGGCGGCCAAACGCCGCGAGCAAGAGTTTCAACTCTCACCCTCGTTCGACCAGGACTTAAGGAATGCAGTTTTTTAAACTCCAAAGCAAAGCTAGGCTCACCTGGCTAAATCTTTGTCATCCAATACAACAGACAGATCTCCATCAATGAATGAAAAATGGAAAAATGTTTCGTGTCCTTCTGATGGCGGTGTGCGTGTGCTTAAAGTAAAGTATATAATATAACATGTCACGTTTCTTGCTGAAGATAAAATTGTAGTCGCTCAATTTCAAGTTCGATGGGTTAGAGCGCTGCACCGGAATCGCAGGCCACAATTTACACTCTCAATTTCTACTTACAAAAACCTTCCAACAAACATCTACAATCTTTGACAATATAGATTGGGACAATCTAGTTTTCACATGCATTCGGTTGTAATATACCATTTCCTGATACATATTTTCCACCCTCCCTCCCCCCACCCGTTTCAATGTTGGCGCCGCGCATCCAGACATCAGATTTTTGTTGACCCAACATTGAACTGGGGGAACGGGGGCGCTATTCCTTTCAAATTATATGAAATTACAGCAGCTGTCCCATAGTTTCTGGCAAAGATTGTAGTTTGATCGAGAGTTGCCCCAAATCTTAATATTTTCGCAAAACACCAAAGTCCTTTTCAAATACCATCATTTTTTCTTCGCGCATTTCCTACTTTACTCGCCCAAGCTAGGGGATAATTTTCTTAGAACACTGCAGCCGATAGCTCCCTCTGGTGATTATGGAGTCGCGCACCCCCCCCCCCCTCCCGTCCACCAAAAAAACCCTAGATGTGGCTGGTCCATCCCTAGTTTGTGAAGATTAACTCTTTGTAAAACAATTACCTTGAATAAAACATGAGATCAATAAGAGTTGGCATCAGAGACTGGAAATGTTGGCTGTTCAGACTGATAATGTGAAACTGATTCAAAGGACTGACAATGGAATGCACCAACGGATGACTACGACAATCTACAAACGAAACACTTGCTATTTTAAAGGACTTTCATCCTTTTTAATATCATACTGAACTTAAAATTCTACCTACACTGGACCATCCCATTTGAGATCTTTTTTTTTCGGTAGTTCAGACACAAACCACGGCAACTTCATGTCAGTATGTAGAGTACTATACTTACTGTACACTGGACCACCACGTTTGAGATATCTTTTTCAGGAAACGCAATAACTCCCTTTTCAAATGCCAGAGCTCTCTTTTCCAATGCCAAAACTCCATTTTTAAATAGCAATACCACCTTTTCAAATGGCAAAACTGGCTTTTCAAAGGGCAAAACTGCCTTTTCAATTGGCAAAACAGCCTTTTCAAATAGCAAAACTCCCTTTTCAAATAGCAAAACAGCCTTTTCAAATAGCAAAACTCCCTTTTCAAATAGCAAAACTCCCTTTTCAAATGGCAAAACTCACTTTTCAAATAGCAAAACTCCCTTTTGAAATAGCAGAACTCCCTTTGAAAAGGTTTCAAACGCCAGAACTCCCTGTACAATTGCCAGAACTCCCTTTTCAAATGGCAGAACTTGGTTTTCAAATGGCAGAACTACCTTTTCAAACGCCAGAACTCCGTTTACAAATGCCAGAACGCCCTTTTCAAATGGCAGAAGTTGGTTTTCAAACGCCAGAATTCCGTTTTCAGGTACCGTAGTTCAGACACAAAGTTACAAACCATAGCAACTTATTGTCAGTATATAGAGTACTGTACTAGCTACACTGGACCATCACGTTTTAGATAGTATCTTTTTCTGGTAGTTCGGACACAAATCACAGCAGCCTAGTGCAGAATACTACCTAGACTGGACCCCTACATTTGAGATATCTTTTTCAGGTATCTTTTTCAGACACAAACCACTGCAGCTCATTGTAGAAAACTGCCTACACTGGATACTACGTTTCACAAGTGATATTAAGCCAGTAAGTAATAAGGCCATTCATATTATAAAATTGGTTTCAAACTGCAATACTTCATGCTACCTGAGTCATAATCATCCAGTCGTGATTCCAGGTCATTTATCTTTGGTGCGAGATTGTGGTATCCTGCTTCGTCAAATATTTTGAATCTTCCACTTAAGCAACGAATAGCGATCACCAAATCTTCCTGCTTTACCTGATAAAAAAGTTTGCAAATGGCAGGATATCGGAAGAGGCACTAGTGTTTTAATTTACTGTTAGTACAAACGCACGCAAGTTCGTCCAAGACAATAATAAAATTCCTTATGAAGATACTTTGTTAATATGGCAACCCCAATAACATGGACACATTTTGGGCTGTTCTTGCCGGGTTGCAATAAAATTCATCCTTTAATTTTGAAAATGTTGATGAAATATACAACAAACGAGAAACCGCTTATCACTGGCACATAGTGTAAAAGGCGAAAAGTGTGTTGAAAAACGAGTTGATAGCTGAGTTTTTTCACATACTTTATACACCTTAATACAGCTTTCAAGTTTATTAATATATTACTTCTCAAAAGGGACTTGTATTTGAGGTGATAGGTTGTTAATTTATAGGCGTTTATTTCTATAGCATCAAGACAACAAAATGGTACTGGTTTCCTTTGTGATTTTCTCATGAATTATTGAGTTTAAGAAGTGCATTTATTTACCAAAATAAAATCTCCTTGATATGTCGACATACAGAACAGTGATACGCCATTGTCCGCCAGAGGTAGAATGATAGAGTTCACAATCTTGCTGATTCCCATGGCATGACCCGAGCAATCCATCGCACCAGCTGACACCGTCAGGACATTCCATAAACACTCAGAACAGCTGAGACCTGAACTTTTAGGAAGTTCTATAAATATTGTGTGAAATACAACATATTCAATATCTGGATTACATAACAGCCAGAGATCGAAATTTGTGCTATTCCATACAGTATGGATTATTACAGTCGCACTGCCTTGTCGTCATGAAAAATAGTATGATTTAGGGACTTGCCTTGGAATGCTTTTTCTTCCAATGTTAAGGAATAATCTTCCTTTGACTCAGTAAAACTAAAAAATCCAGGCCTATAATAATACAACATGGAAAAAGGTAGTTGTTTCAAGTGAATGTTATTTTAGCCTGCGTAGCGGCTATCACGGAGAAAGGACATCTCCTTTCTCTGAGAGCCGCTACGTAGGCCAATGTTATTTTAACAGCAGGGTAAGTGGTTAGCACACTTGCCTTTCACCTCTAAGGCGGCAGGTTCGAATCTCAGTGAGAACTTCTCAATGTGACTCGAACCCAGGTCTCATGTGAAAAGAGTAAAAGTCAACGCTCTGCCGAAAGTCGTGGGTTTTCTCCGGGTACTCCGTGTTTCCTCCCACAGGGAAAGTTGACATGGGTGGGTTAGGCACATAGGTTTCCAGAGGACCACGGAGTCATCAGTATTCGTACTGTCAAGTGTCATCCTCTATAAATAAAGTCTCTCTCTCTCTCTCTAAGGGCCAGTGCTTTTCCCTTGCCAATTAGTAAAATCGTCTGGCATCAACAGAGTAGAATAACACACTAGGGGACATTGGAGCACATTTATCCAACTTAATGGGTTAAATCATTAAACCATGCCTTCTCTATACCTTGAGTTAGGCAACAAAGCAATTTTGATAAGATAATGTGTGTAATTTGCAATCGCATCTTTGGCAATTGTTGCCATTCTTAGATTGTATTCCAAAATATGAAGTTCCAATCTTGTATCGAGAATTCTCTCCGATGTTCCATTCTCCCTTGCCATAAATGCTAGATAGAATAATATACATTAATTTAACCATTATATTGAGTGCCAGCAGTTTCCCGAGTAAAAACATCTGGAGTTAGACAGGGTAAAATAATAAAGTAGAACACATTTATAGAATGCACTCCATGCTTAACCCATTGAGTCGCATTGCACCCTACTTTATTATTTATTCTGTCTAATGCCAGACCATTTTACTCGTCAAGGGAGAGAGCGCTGGTGCTCAATGGGTTCTGCTTATATTTTCCAGGTAGTTGTATCAGCATGACAAATCGCCGTGTCTAAGGGCTGGTTTTATACACTATCAAAGTTCCTGTGATCACAGTAGGAATTTTGCATTAGTACGGATTTGTAAGAAATGTCCGAGAGAACTGAATCAGTGACACAGAGTCATTTCCCTCAAACATTTCTTACAATTAGTCCTTCAAAACGTAGAATTTACCTGTGCAAAATTTCCTACTGTGATCAGTCCAGAACTTTCACAGTGTAAATCAGCTTTAAACGTACCTGACTACCTGTATCTGGCTGTGCTGACTATTAAACAGTTAAATTTGGCTAGGTGTTAATGCACATCGATTATATCAATATAATACGCATATCCTAGCACAATGAGAGGTATTTGAACAATATATTCCCCACACAATAATCTCAAACTAATCTGATAAGCCGCCAACCGTTAAAACATTTCTAAGTGTACAGCTTTCTATATTCATACACAAATTTATAATAATATCTTCCAGTCCCAAGAACTAAAGAATTGGGATATACTTGCCTCTCTTTCAAATAACTTAGGTTGAGGAGTTTACCCAGACAAATTCCCAGACAATTTCATAGAAAATGTTATAGCGACTGATAATGTCAACAAGTCATGCAGTCAACCACTATGCAATATCTGTTGTAAATTTTGCCTGTTTTGCACACAAAATGAAAGCGAAAACCCAAAGGGCTTCGTTTTAAACAGTGTAAACAAAGCGCCAAACAATTTTAAGATCGGTGTTTGTCGATATTTTGCTTTTAGACCTTTTACTTTGATCTGAAAATCTATAAATAATTTATGCACATGATTTTGCCGGGGAAAACACTTTTGACAAGGTAAATTTCTACTAAAATCGTCACCCCCCGTTATAAGTAGTCAAATTAGATATTTTCAGGGGGAATTTTTATTCGTTTTAAAAAACGTATGGTAAAACAACCCCCCGTAACTTTTAGGTAAACCTAACACTTTCAGGGGGAAATGTTAAAATTTCACAAAACACGTGTGTCTGATGTTCATCCGATGACTTGTTTGCATTAACTGAACGGCTAAAGTGTTTTCATTTCATCGGCATAAAAATTGCAGTTTTCTGTAGGAATTTCTTAAAAGGTTTGTAAAGCATGTGATTCTTGATATGATAAATTTAACTGTAAAGTGCCTATGTTTCTGTATGAATATAAATTGGTACCATGTGGCCAGTGGCCCATATTACATACTACCATATACCAAATGATTTCATGGTACTGTGGTATAAACCAATCTAGACCTATTAAAGCCCAACATTCTCTCTCTTCAAATTCCCCCTTGTTTTTTGTTACTAAGAAAGCTAACATTTAAAATAGGGACCATTCGAAAGCAATTTCCCATTGCAATGATGGCAACAGAACCGCCAACAAAGAAGCAAAACTCAAGAAAGACAATCGGCACTCATAGTGGGACGTTCCACTGTGACGAGGTGTTAGCATGTTGTATGTTGAAGCAGTTGCCGGAATATGGTGATGCCGAGATTATACGGACGAGAGATGAAAACGTTTTAAAGACGTGTGATATAGTGGTTGATGTTGGGGGGAAATATGAACCTGCGTCTCATAGATACGATCATCACCAAAGGTACTGTCTGTCAGTCATCTGTTAGTCATTACACACTTCCGGAAAGTATGTCACTTTGGCTGCAGAGCCTTGTTTTCATGTATCTGACATCAGTTAAAGCCCACGTCTCTCAATCTCGAAAAACGAATCCCTATATAAGGCAAGGTGATGGTACTGGTGTCAGTGAGGTAAGCTGTCATCAGTTCATGCTTGAAATCAATGCAGTTTCACATTCATGATTTCAAACAAGAATGGCTGTCACCATCTATAACGGCTCTAATCCAGTCGGCGTTCGTGAATCAATAATGTTGCTTGCTTAACCCTTTGAGCCGCAATGCGCCCTGCTTATTTTTTTACTTGTCTAACGCCAGACAATTTTACTCATCAATGGGGAAGCTCTGCAGCTTAATGGGTTAAGTGGGTTAACCAAAAAATCTGACAATGTTTCTAGCTAACCCATTGAGCCACAATGCACCCTACTTATTTTTTTTACTTGTCTAATGCCAGATGATTTTACTCATCAATGGGGAAGCTCTGCAGCTTAATGGGTTATGCTCTCTATTGCCTCATTACTGTTCTGATAATGTAAGAATACTGGAATAATTAAACAAAGCTTGGCATAACACACATTGTCATTGTCTGATTAAGTTGTTCCAAAAATATCCACACTCCCCCCACAGAGGAAATTTCTGCCATCCGGAGGGCGGGGAGGGATGAAAAATTTGTTTCTGATAATAGTAAGTGTATTAGCATGTATTATCCAATTTCCTCCGTGGGAGAAGTACTGTATGCATGTTTTCTGGAATGACCCAAAACGTTATCCGTTCTGACATATTGTAGGAGTTTCTCGGGTACTATGAACTCTCTGGCTGGCACGAAATGGGAGATTAAGCTAAGCAGTGCTGGTTTGGTTTATCTTCATTTTGGAAAAGACATTCTATCACAGTTGATGAAAGTAAATAAAGATGACTCGACAGTTGATTTAATTTATGCAAAGGTGTATGAAAATCTTATTCAAGAAATCGATGCAATTGATAATGGAGTTGACCAGTTTGAAGGTGAACCAAGGTACTGTGGTTGTTGAATCATCTGTCAATGTGCATTGATCGTTTTTTTAACAGTCTTTAACAGTCTGTGCTTATTTATGCGTGATATTATAAAGATTGCATGAGATTACCTGATAGTTTACTATCAGTTCCCCTAATACCAGTGCCGCCAAAAGGGGGGGGGGGCAGCACCACTGTGTGTTCACATTCTTACAGTATATATGGCTATAAATTTTTCCATTAATTCATTACAGATATTCAATCTCAACAAACATCAGTTCAAGAGTCGGAGCACTAAATCCAAAATGGAATGCCAAAAATCCAGACCCTGAGGTATACCTAGTGTGATAAAATGTTGCAGTATGTATTAATTTTCCAGAATGTTACGTACCTCGATCAAACATGGAGGTCCAGTGTTTGGATCTACACTCTTGATAAATTCATGTGGTTGGTGTTTGACCTATCTTCATCATTTCGAAAGAATCTTTCCAGGTTTAGAATTCATGCACAACCACGTCAGCCAATTTGTTGATTTTCACCTTGTCTTCAATTAGGCAGGTTTTGCCAAAGCAATGAAGATGGTTGAAGAGGAGTTTTTGGAAACAGTGAGTTATTTTAAAGATGTGTGGCTACCAGCAAGAACAATTGTACAAACAGCAATTGAGAAAAGATTTGAGGTATACTGCATGAAATAGAACATCATTTTAATTTTTATATTAATACTATACCATTGTAAAATGAGAAAGTTGATGAATGTTGCAAGTCTTGCTCATGTTTGACCGATCCAACAGAGCTCTGGCACGTGCCAAGAGGTTCACCGTGCCGATTACTTTGTTTTAGTTGAAATATCAATTCTGCTCTCCTTCCTCCACTCTAAGCTTTCAAACAAAGTTATTTTTCCTCAACCATACTATTCATCCTTGTACGAGGTTGCATACTATTTTGTAAAACTGATTTTAGTTATTTAAAGAATGAAAGTATAGCTCAGTTCTGTTGCTATCTAATCAATATACCTATAGTTAATTTGGATGACTTTTAATAAGACTCCCTAGACCCCTCCTCACAGCCGCCTACTTTATCAACACAGCCACCTACTCAGAATAATTCTGAATGCCCTGATTGTAATCAAATGTGTTTTGAAAATCCACTAATAGAACTAATTGCAGTCCGTAAGTGCTAGATGGTTTTATATAATTATTTGTTGTTAGGTTGATTCCAGTGGTGAGATAATTTCCATCGAAGGAGGATGTCCATGGAAGGACCACTTATTTACTTTGGAAGAGAAACTCAGTATTGATGTACCCATTAAATATGTCTTGTTCTCTGACCAAAATGGAAAATGGAGGGTGCAGGTTTGTCGAAATATGCCAATCAATTTATGCTTTCAGATAACTCATATAGTTAACTACCTAATAGACCTTTCCCCTTATGAGTGAAATTTTGATCTAGACAAGCCTGGACAAAAATTTCATCATAGCTTGAAAGAGCATCACAAAATTAGTAATATTCCGAAGTTTCGTTGCAAAATGTTGTAAAATGTGGATAATATAGCCTTGTGAAGTTTACCGTTTTTCAGTCATTTTAATTTGTATTACAATCTAACATTTTGCATCAGATGATCAAACTGATGCAAAATGTTAGATTGTAATGCAAAATGACTGAAAAACGGCAAACTTCGCAAGGCTATATTATCCGCATTTTACAACATTTTGCAACGAAACTTCGGAATATTACTAATTTTGTGATGCTCTTTCAAGCTGTGATGAAATTTCACTTAAAAAGGTCTATTACCACCAGTCCCCTGTTATGATAATGTAATCATAGGATATGGGTTTGGTACATATACTAAGATCAGTCATCAGTTCAATATAGACACTAATATGTCCAAAAATAATCCGCAGCTTAAATCCTAAACAAGTCAAACTCACAAACCTTCCTAAAAATTCATCCAATTTCAAATGGCAATACTGGACGTGCAATACACCCTTTAAATAATTACGTCATTTGGCCTGGGAGCCTCGCTCTCATGAATCGTGAGCCAATCACCTTGCGTAATTTGCTGATGAGAGCGAGGCTCCAGGACCAAAAGTATGTGTGACGTAATTATCGAATGGGCCGGTGTATTGCCTTATTGCTAATAGTGTTTCTTTTTCTCCTATAGTGTGTTCCTGTTAGCCTTAAATCGTTTGAAAACAGGTAAGTTTAAATATTAGGGAACAACCTTGTTGGAACAACCTTGCAACAAGGTTGTTAAAACTGTTAACAATACATGTTGACAACTTGGGACAAACAGTGCGAACACAACTGGTTGACGGCTTGCTGGCAGACTTGCCACAAGACGTGAGATTTCTGCGTGCGTGGACGTCAAGCGGCCCCAATGGGACCCACGTACTTTGTAATGATTCTATTCATCGTCGTAGTATACAGGAGATCTTGTGCATGCTTTAATGTGTTAATATTGATTTATTAAAATCAGGTTAAGTCTACTGGAAGCGTGGCGTGGTGTCCGCGATGA
>CACRXK020011615.1:0-16104 GCA_902702795.2 Paramuricea clavata
TTCTAACAAGGGGTTAAAATGCGAAGTAAGTCCAACAAGATATCCGTTATATGACTCAGCAAGGTCCTCACAGGTTTTGGGTTTACTTCAGAAAGTAGTTGATGTACCCAAGATTCCCGAGAAGAGAGGCCTCCTATGGATTTAACCTCTTTCCACCATCTGGAAGGGTTTGCACTTTTCAACTTCTGCACGGAATTGGCATAGTACTTTCTACGTGCCACTTTAACATCCCGTTGAATTCTATTGCGCCAAAATCTATATGCTTGTGAATTTCTTCCGTACTTATGAAGTGATTTTTGTCGCTTACTAATGGAGGACTTAAGCGATGACGTCATCCATGGTTTATCAGATTCCCTAACACTAGTTGGTTTATTGGGGAAAAAACAATCAATCATTGCAGAAACTACCTCATTAAATCTCCGGTACTTCATGTTAGGATCAGGTATTTCGAATATCTCCGTCCAATCGGTAGATGTAATAGTCTGACCAAAATGTCTTATACTGCTATCTCTTAAATCTCTTTTGCATACTCGTTTATTACACGAATTCTCCAGACGATCTTTATGGGGTTTTATTAAAATGGCATTATGGTCGCTCGAGCCAATAGGAGGAAGCTGGCTTACATAAAAAACGACTTTCTTGGCATTTGTGAGACACCAATCCAATATGGCGTTGTGACGTGTTGGGACATTAATAATTTGAGTTAAACCGGACAATCTTTTCAACCGTTTTTCATCAAATAATGTACTGACAGGGTTGAAATCCCCAGTCACAAACACGAGACCATCAGGATGCAGAGAAAGGAAGGATTCGACATTACGCTGGATATGGTTGTACAGTTCAAAGTTCTCGTTGGCGCCGGAGGAGGTGGTGTGGTAAATGACTGCAAGTGGAAGAGCGGATATAGATCTTGGTAAACGCTTAAGTCTAAGTAGTAACCATAGGGATTCAATGGCTGAATCCTCGAAATACTCGAGCCTCCTACAGTAAATTTCTTCTTTAATATAAATGGAAACGCCGCCACCGCAGGAGTATGTGCGATCATTTCTGAATTGGATGAAGTTCGATAACGAAATCATTGAGTCCACAACAGAGGTGTTAAGCCAAGATTCAGTAATGCATATGACCTCAACTTGGTTAATTTGAGCTACCAACTCTAGTTCGTCTATTTTATTAATCATAGAACGGACATTGGCCACCAGCAGGGTAGGGAGCGGGAAATTGTTATCACGAGTTACATACGACGTGGAAATGGTGGGTGTGTTGGCCAGGGTTGGGGTAACCATGGCCTCGGAAGGTAATTTGGGGGATACTGCTTGTTCATTTTGTCGCGTGGGCGACGTAAATACTGAAGGGGATGAACTGGAGTCATCATTAGTGGTCGTGGATACATTGATTTTGGTGGAGGGAGGTGTAACTTTACTGTCCGTGTAACTTTACTGTCCGTGTGATAGGTTACGGAGTGTGGTTTTACTGCTAACTCTTCGATAACCAGCTCCGTAATTTCTACGCCGAGCACTGCAGCACAAAGCTCTAAATGGGGAATCGTTGTGGCGTGTGATGGAGCCAGCTTAGCTTTGCCGAACACGAATGATACTTGGGCTTGACCGTCTTTCAGGACGACTTTGATGTATGAGACAGCAGCAATAGCTTCGGTGGAGGCGTCGCAAAATGTGTGGATTTCTACACGGCTTGCTTCAGACAGTGACTCGCTTGCGTAGGTACCTGGGACTCTGACTTCGGTTAGGTCTGAGAGGGATTTGCACCAAGCTTCCCAGGATGCTTTATATTGCTCAGGTAGCGGTTGGTCCCAGTCGTCAAGTGGGTGGCGTTTCAGGCTTGTTGTCATTACTCGCAGCAGGATTTTGGCTTTGATGACGACCGGGGCAGCGATTCCGAGAAGATCGTAAAGGCTGTTGGTGACAGTGAGAACGCCATGTCTTGTAAAGGGTTTGGCTCCGTCGACAACCTGAAAGGTAAAGGTGTCTGCTTGTAGGTCCCAAAATACACCCAACGAGCGCTAAATCGATACTACGTCGCGGTGAAGGTCCAGATTGCGTAGGTCGGAAGCTCGGTCTTCGACGGGAAAGGCCTGTGTTACCGTAGGGTCGTTGGACGCGATTTTGTGGAGGCGCAGATTGGCGTCGGCTAACATGGTTTTGGTTCTGCATAACAGGTCGACGGCTCCCTCGCGATCGGGAACGGACTTTAGGCCGTCGTCTACGTAAAAGTCTTTCTGTACGAACTCTCTTGCGTCCGGTCCGTACTTGGGTTCTCCTACTAGAGCTGTCTTTCTAAGAGCGCATGTTGCAATAGCTGGCGAGGAAGTGTTACCGAACAAGTGCACCTTCATACGGTATTCGATCACTTCTTCTTCGGGGTTGTTGTCTTTATGCCAGAAAAAGCGAAGATAATCTCGATGGTCTTGACGAACCATAAAGGAGTGGAACATTTGTTCGATGTCCGTCATGAACGCGACGGTGTTGCAGCGAAAGCGCAAGAGAATACCTACGAGAATGTTCGTCAGGTCTGGGCCAGAGAGAAGTAGCTTATTTAGTGACACTCCGTTGGTTTTGGCTGCTGAATCGAAGACTACCCGTATTTTATCAGGCTTTCGGGGGTGGTAGACACCGAAGTGGGGAAGGTACCACCGTGGTCCTTTTGAAGCTATGTCATTCTCGGGAACGGGCTCCGCATGACCATTGTTGAAGAGCTTTTGCATAAACTCAAAATAGTCTCTTTTCATTTCCGGTTTCCTTTCGAGAGTCCGCCTTATGGAGTTAAAACGCTTAAGAGTGTCTTTGCGGTTGTCTGGTAGTCTTGATATCGGGTTGCGAAATGGAAGTGGCGCCTCCCAGTTCCCTGCTTCGTTTTTGACAATTTGATGTTCCATTATGTTGACAAATCTTCTGTCTTCCACGGAGGGACCAGGTTTGTTGTCGTCCTTCGAGCTTGCGAACACTTTGGCTGCTAGGCCATCGTCAAAGTTTCCGTTTTCGAATGTCTTTTTCCTTTGATCGTTGTTTTCGTCGCATGGGACGGCAGAAACGGTGGATGTGTATTCTTTGATGTGGAAACGATTAGGGCAATGTGAAAAAATTGATGGTCGGCCGCTTTCGAGAACGTTTGTTTTGTAGCAGGAAGGCTTCGGTGTGTGAGCTCCGTCCAGGCAAGCGTTGCCGATGATGACCCATCCTAGATCAAGACGCTCGCCCCAAGGGGCGTTTCTAGGTCCGTTACGGGATTCGTGAACCTTTTGAAGTGGAGGGGCGTTCCGACCGATGAACAGTAGGATGTCTACGTCGCCACGGATCTCTGGTATTTTGTCAACAATTTCGTGTAGATGTGGGTGAGCTCGGGCTACCTCTGGTGAAAGAATCTCTTCTTTAGAATCAGGGATCGCGTTACATTCGATGACGTTCGACAGCTGATGATTTTTATTTCCGTCCACAGACTCTACGACAAGATCTTTGCTGCATCTTCCTCGAATCTGAGTTGTTCCGGCGCATGTTCTAAGCGAATACGAGGTTGCTTGACTGTGAACGTTTAGGCGATCGAGCAGTTCAGATTTTGCTAGAGAGCTGTTACTCTGATCATCGATTACCACGTACGCCTTCACTTTGGTTTCTGGATGTCCGGTGACGTATATGTTAGCTAGGCAGATTTTTGAGCATGATTTCCCACCGGGGGAATTCCCGCATATTTCGGTGCATTTGGTTGTAATTTCTCCCGCGTGCTGGTTTTGTCGAGGGTTAGCGCCATTATCGGATTGGTCTTTATTTGCTACCTGCTCCCCGCCGTGCCTTTGCTCACCGTCAAGCGGCGAGGTGTTTGTTGCTCCCACATTCGGTGCACACGACCTTGGCCTTGCAGTCCTTCGCAAGGTGATCGCACGATGCGATACAGCGAAAGCATACTCTGTTCTTTTTTAGTATTGTAGTTCTTTCATCGAGTGGCTTGGCTTGGAAAGCTCTACACTTGCTTAATGGGTGCCCTTTGTGGTGGACAATGCACCAGTTCGTAGGGTTACGAGGTGGGGGATCGTGTCCGACTCTGCGATCTTGGGCCTCGATCTCAGTCTTCTTTACACTAATTTCTTGTCGCCAGCTCGGGTTTCGCATACCTGTGTTGTTCTTCTCGGGAATCTCTATGATCAGGTTAGGATCGTTTCTTTCGAGGGACAACTCCTGGATAAATGTGACAAACTCGGAAAATGGGGGTAGTCTACCTCGACGTGTTGTTTCTTATATCGAAAGGCGTGCTTTTGCCATCTGCTTTGGATATCGCCAGGGAGCTTCGCAATGACAGGTTTAATGTAAGCGGGCTCGTCGAGGATTTTGAGGCCTCTGTATCCGCCGTCATTCTTAGCGCACTGCAATTCTAAGAGCAAATCTCCGAGATCTTGGAGTTTCTTGTTATCTCTAAATCCGATTTTTGGCAGATCTTTCAGTTTGTTCAAATGTACTTCAGTTATAACAGCGTTGGAACCAAACCGCTGGCTAAGTTTTGCCATGGTATCTCCACGCCTTCAGTGGGTTTGTTGATATATGCGTTTCGAAGCCGTTGAGCAAGTTTCTTTGATTCGTTGCTGGTATACTCTATGATGAGTGATAGCTCTTCGCTGGGGGAGAGGTGAATGTCTCGTATCATATTCTTGAAGGATTCTTTCCAACCGTAAAAGTTTCTGGGATTATCGTCAAATCTCTGAATCTTATTAGCGATAAGCTCTCTGCGTGCCATGAATTGGATGTATGAGCTTATAGCATTTGTACTGGGGTCTGTCCGAGAGTTCTGTGGTTGAGGGATAAACGAGTTGGCCGTTGGGTCTAGTCTTCGGTTGAGTGGTTTTTCTCGTATAGGATGGTTGGTATCCTGTGGGAGTTGTAGGCCGATGACATGATTTAATAATAATAATAATAATAATAATAATAACAGTCTTTATTCACGCCGGGTCAGCTCTTCCCAAAAATCGGCCATTTGATATAAACTTTTTCAATATATTTCGGATGGACATGAAACTTGCTACATCAATATAACTTTCCATTTCGAACAATCGTATGTTTTTTATTTTTGAGATTTAACGGTTTTTGGCGGGAAAATGACGTCACGAAACCTCCAGTTAAAATTTATTTTCAATATCTTAATAGTTTTGTCGCAGAATTTGGAAGAACATATCATGAGCAGTTCAAAACTGAAAACGGATTTTAAATATCTAAACCTAATCCAAAGTTATTTCACTATAAAAACCGTGAAAAATCTATAAATAGTAACAAAATGGTGGAAAATTCGATTCTAAACTCCCTGTATCTCGTGATTAGATTAAGATATTTAAAATCTGTTTTCAGTTTTCAACTCTTCATGACATGATCTTCCACATTCTGCTTAAAAACTATTAAGATATTGAAAATAAATTTTAACTGGAGGTTTCGTGACGTCATTTTCCCGCCAAAAACCGTTAAATCTCAAAAATAAAAAACATACGATTGTTCGGAATGGAAAGTTATATTGATGTAGCAAGTTTCATGTCCATCCGAAATATATTGAAAAAGTTTATATCAAATGGCCGATTTTTGGGAAGAGCTGACCCGGCGTGATTCATACTCAAGAACACCCGTCTGTGAGTTTACATTATAAAAATATATAAGATAAAATTATTGATATTTTTTAGGTAATAACTAGATATATACAGTTATGGATAAAAATATTAATAATGTTAAAAAGGTAAAGGTTAAAATTGGTTAAACAAAGTTAAACAAACATCGATTTACAAAAGAACTTTTAAATCGCACTGTTCTCACTAACGGAAGTTCAAACTCGTGTCCCCTTGGCCTAAGGTGTCAATTTAATTTATCTGGTAAAAGCTCCTGTAGTGCATTATCTTTATTATGTATTACTTTATCCCAAAGTTTCTTGTCCCTTTTGATGCTTATCTCCTTAATATTCAATTTTTCCGATATGTAACCATTTCTGTGAGCGCGATTGATGAATTTGTCTATTTGACTAATGTATTTATTGAAGTATGCGCCTCCCCAAAGTTCTATGCCGTAAGTGATTATAGGCATAATTAAAGTGTTAAACAGCATGTCCAGTTGTTTGATTGGGAAGCCATAGTATTTACAGACACGCATTATGTACATTCTTGCACTGGATTTTTTCAACATTTCATCAAATTGCAAATCCCACTTGGAAGGGAGATCCTGTAATGTAATTCCTAAAATCTTTAACCACGTCCTTCGTTTAATAAATGGAAAAGGATCAGGCAACAGCGTAGGGATATTTCTCCTAACAATCATTTCATACGTCTTTTCCATATTTAAGGACATTCGATTATTTTCAGACCATGTTGGTATACTGTCCACTTCGGCTTGGGATGTATCTCCGTTTTCATTCCCTGGTACTTCTAATGTCATGTCATCCGCGAACTTAACTAACTGGTTCATGGGGTTAACTGTTTTGATGTCATTCACCATGATCGAAAAGAGGATAGGACCCAGAACTGTTCCTTGGGAAACACCTCGATTAATGTTCAAGTATTCAGTTTCTATTCCATCAACCACTACCCTCTGTTTCCTATCCTCCAAAAAACTAATCAGCCAATTAGTAACATATGGGTTGATGGGGAGCTTCTTAAGCTTCTCACATAAAATATCGTGTGGAACGCTATCGAATGCTTTGCGAAAGTCAAAAGATAATACTCTGACATATTTTGCATCTCCTTCTAACCATCTTAACCATGTGTGTTGGCACTTGATCAGAGCCATAATCGAATTGGGACCTTCCTTGTATGCAAACTGATCTGAATCAATAGCGTGTCTTGTAACATGTGATTTGGAACCGGGGGACTAGATTCTTCGAAGCGTTGCGAATTTATATAGTTTTGGACCCTTTCCACAGGATCGTCTTGGGGTAGGTCAAAGTGTTCGGGATCTTGATGATCTACGAGGCTCAGTTCTTTATCTATTGCCTGAGCTTTAGCAATGGCGACTGCTGCTTCTTCTTCTAATAGTAAACTTTCCATTCGGGATTTCTCTTCCATTTTCTTTTGGGCTAGGGCAAGTTCTTGTTGTTGTATTTCCATGGCAGACTGGGACTCTCGCAATGATCGCCATTTTTGCATTTCTACCTTCTTTAGTGCCGCTGTAGCCTCAGCTCTTGCGAGAGCTCGAGCGGCGGTGGAGGACGTTGTGGAGCTGCGGGAACTACGGGAAATTCGGGAATGGTGGACAGAGTTAATTTCAAGTAAAAGTTTCTTTTTCCGCTTGTTTGCTTCGTTTATTACTGTATGAATGTACTCGCTACGATTATTTACGAGTTTCTGCAATGTTTCGTATTCTTTTTGGTGTTTGGGGTCGCCGAGGTTAGCGAGAAACTCTAAGAGCGACAAAGAAACAGCGTGGTACTCGTGGAATAGCGAACGTACTTCTGACGTATGGGATTTTATTTGATTTATCGAATCGGGTGTTTCTTGCAATTTGCCCACAGCAGTTGACGTGTTTCACCACAATTTGTCAAGCTTTGAATGATCGGACTGAACCCTGTTTTGTTTTCGATAGACTTTTCGGTGGGTTTTACTGATCTTTTGGGACGAGAGGATGGGTCGTTTGTCGAGACAGACAGAGTATTTTCGTCCGTTTCTGGGCTTGCTTTACCAGGTTTAGTACTGTTTATTTCGTTTTGACCCGTCTTTTCTACCGTATTTTCAGCCGTATTTTGCGATAAAAAAGTATCTAGTGTTCCTACCTCGGGGTTGTCGACGGTGGTTTTATCTGCCATTGAGCTGTTCGTTGTAAAACAGTCGTGTTCTTCTGTAGTTGAAGCCGTTTTGTAGCGATTTTCGAGCACGCTACAAAGATATCTTCGAAGTCAGTTCGTCTTTCTCGATGTATACACGCCGGAAAAGTGACTCTTTTTTACCATTCTGTTCCTTCGGGAAAGGCCTTGTCCCCTTCAACAGTAGTATAACAGACGAATAAGTTTAAACGATGCTTTTATTCGCTTTTGGTAAAAAAAAAGAATGCTCACTAAGGCGTGAGAACCGAGCCAGAAAAAAACTGGTAAAAATACCCCTTGGCTCGCTAATAATGAGATGCGATTACGGAAAAATACCGCGAAAACGAGTGAATAATATTAAAGTGTATCTAGAAAGTATCTAAGGGCCATAGTGGCCAGAACAGTAGAAGTGGCGGTGGAGCTTGTATATATTTGCGAAGCATCTTGTATTTTTGTATTCGCGAGGATCTATTAAATGACAACCTTGAATATCTCGTAATTGAAATTACTAACCCTCGCTCTAGCCCGTTTCTTGTCGGTACTTGGTACAGACCTCCAAGTTCTCCTCCTGATCTCTTTTCTCACTTTGAGGTTTTAATGGATAAAATTGATGTTGAAAACTCCGAATTTCATCAGCTTGGCGACATAAATTGGAATATGCTCTCAGGGTCGCCCGACTCTAACACTTCCGTACTTTTAAACATTTTATATATTTAAGACTTTCATTAACTGATTACAGAACCTATCAGAATAACTTTAACTTCGCAAACTCTAATCGATTAATGTATTACCAATTTTCCTGATAAAATAACAGCATCTGGTACTTTTTCACTAGGTATCTATCAGTGACCATTCACTTGTTTACTTAGTTTGCAAGTCCAGCTACTTTAAGTGGCAGATAAATAAACCGGTGATAAGGAGAGATTTCAAACAATTTAAGGAATTAAGCCAATTTCCTATATGATTTAAATGAGTTAAAGTTTGACGAGGCTTCCCATTGTGAAAATCCTAACGAAATGTGGTACAACTGGGTAAATAAACTTACGTTGGTGATCAATAAAGATGCTCCCTTTAAAAAAAAACGTCTAGGGAAAAAGAAATCTCCGTAGTTTACATCGGAAGTTGCTTAAAAAATGCGCCAAAGAGATTCTCTAAAAAAGAATTTTGACATTACTAGGGATGAACATATTTGGAATCAATATAAAAAAGCTCGTAACGAAACCAATAATCTCATTAAGCAACCAAAACGTAACCATTTTACATCTAATATTGAAGCTGCAGGTAACGACCCTAAAAAAACGTGGAAGCTTTTTAACGAACTGACCTCTCGTAAACAAAGCAGGCCGGGCAATGTTAGCAAAATTAATTTAGATGATAATAATGTAATTACAGAGGCCTCAGAAATTACAGATGCCTTTAACTTTCATTTCACCAATGTTGGCAAAAATTTAGCGAATGACATTAGTAAATCCAATGTAAATCCTATTCAGTACATTAAAAGGCAAAATTGTGTTTTTTCATTTCAAGAAATTCATATTGATAAAGTCAGGCAGTTTCTAAAGCATATAAACGTTGCAAAATCTACTGGTCTGGACAATCTTCCGGGTAAACTACTAAAAATTGCAGCCGATATTTTAGCACCTTCCTTAACCAAACTATTCAACAAATCACTATCCCCGGGCATCTATCCTCGTGATTGGAAATTGGCCAGGGTTGTTCTTATATTTAAAAATGGTAACAAATCAGATTTGAATAATTATCGTCCAATCTCCATAATCTCAAGAGTTGCAAAAGTTTTCGAAAAAATCGTATATGATCAATTTTACGAGTACTTGTCAGTGAATGATCTATTCTCGCATCAACAATTGGGATCTCGACCTACTTACAGCACTGTAACGGCTCTACTCGAATCGACTAATGACTGGTGCGTAAATATCGATAATGGTCTGGGGCCGGTTGTACGAAAGGTGGATAAATCTCTATCCGGTGGATAAGTCCCTATCCAGTGGATAAATTTTATCCGGAGTGAAAATCGCGTTGTACGAAGTTTGGATAGCGCTATCCAACGGATAAAATGCACTATCCGTTCGATAAATTTATCCGAGGTCCGGATGTAGTTTAAATCCACTATCCGGCGGATAAACTGAAAGTTTGAAGACAAAACAATGTGTATTTCATTTAAAAGGGATTCTCATCCGGTAATCGTTGCAACATTTTGTGTGTTCCTAGTACTAACACTTTGATCTTGTCTGGATTAATTAGTAGACTATTGTGACAGCACCATGCTGTGATTTTTGACAGGTCTTCAATGATATTATGCGGAATATCAATGAAGACCTGTCAAAAATCACAGCATGGTGTTGTCACAATAGTCTACTAATTAATCCAGACAAGACCAAAGTGTTAGTACTAGGAACATACAAAATGTTGCAACGATTACCGGATGACTTTTATGTGACATTACTTGAGAAAAGGATTACTCCCACTATTTCAGCACGCGATCTTGGGATTCAACTTGATTCTACACTAAGTTTTAACGAACATATAGCAAACACTGTTTCTACTTGTATTGCGAGCTTATGTCAAATAAACAGGGTTAAACATCTTTTTGACCCTAAGGTTTTGGAAAATGTCATCTGTCCCTAGTGTTTTCCAAATTGTATTATTGCTCAAACGTATGGTCCAGTACGACTAAGAAGAACATAGAAAAATTACAAAAAGTGCAAAACTTCGCGGCGAGAATAATCACAGGAACACAAAAATATGAGCATATTACTCCAATACTCAAACAACTGAATTGGCTACCTGTCCCAGACATGTTAAAATACTTTGTTGGCGTTCTAACGTTCAAATGTTTGAATGGACTATCCCCTGACTATCTCAATTCATATTTTCAGGAGAGATTATCTTTACACGATAGAAACACCAGAAATAAACAAAAACTAAATTAAACATTCCAGCTTATAGATCGGCGGCCGGACAACGAACATTTGAATACCGAGCAGTATCCCTGTGGAACTCTCTACCTAGTAACATTACTGTATATGACAATTGTAAAGACTTTAAAAGTAATTTTTATAACTATCTGCTTGAACTCTTTCTTTTGAAATCTTAATGAACTTATCTAATTTTAACGAATTTAAACTGTAAATATACAATAGAATAATTTAGATATAATTTACATGTATATTAATCTGAAAAATCAAATGTTTGGAGAATTAATTAATTATAATAAATAAAACATGGTGATAGAAATGGACAAATACCGTTTAGAAGTCCCTTTTTGACACTAAATAAACATGGAAACTTACTTACGACTTCTCTTGCTCTTGTCAGACTCAGACGTATCGAGCTCACTTTGAGTCACTTGCCCATTAAATAATGCCAGGACTTTGCCATATTATATGCAGACCTGTGTCAGTGCTTAGACGTTACGTTTTCTGGCCTTTTTCCTTCTTTTTTTTCTGTTATATAGCTCAAACACAAGCAATAAAACTTTCATTAAATGAGTTCCTTTCAACGCCAAACAAATATAGCTGCATATAAATAGACAACAAGGCACCGAAAGTCGAAAAATTTTGTTCGCTGGCCTTGATCAGCCAATCAAATCGTGCGAGAAAATGTTCTTAAAATTGTTTTGAATGACGTGAAAAGTCATAGAACAAATATCAATGTACTGAAACAAGAAAACAAAACTCGCAGTCTTTGCTATTGCCTTCGCACAAAGAAGCCAAAAATCTTTTAAAGAAATATCGATATGAAGATAGCAAACTCTTCACTGTGGGAAAACGAAGTATTGCAACGATTGGACGAGAAAAACTCCAAAATATAAACATGAACAAAAAACCTTTATTGCAAGTTAATAGTTCAAAGGTTAGTGGAATTCACAAATTATACGAAGATACTACAACAAAAGTTTACAAATACCTAGCAACAGCTGGCGTAGAGATAAGAAATTTCAAGAAAAATCCTTAAAATTAAGGTTATCCGACGGACAGCTATCCACCCTGCTATCCGTGCTTCGTACAACGCATTTTTATTCGGCAGATAGCTATCCATTGGATAAGAGATTTATCCATTGGATAGGACTTATCCACTGAATAACTTATCCACCTTTCGTACAACCGGCCCCTGGTAAATGGAGTTATTTTCATTGACCTAAAAAAGGCCTTTGATACTATTGATCACGAAATTCTCATAAATAAACTTGAATGCTATGGAGTTGATTGCAGTGCTCTAGGCTGGTTTAAATCTTATCTGTCTGATCGTAAGCAAAGGTGCTTGGTGAATGATACACTATCCAGTAGCCGTTCTTATACTTATGGTGTTCCGCAAGGGTCAATAATTGGACCTCTCTTGTTTCTGATCTATATTAATGATTTGCCAAATTGTATGAATGACGGTTTAGCAAAAATGTATGCCGATGATACTAACATAACTTTTCATAGCCATAATCTTTCTGAGTTGGAAGACGCAATGAATGCGGAATTTATCAATGTAAATACCTGGCTACAATCCAACAAAATAAGACTTAATATTGCAAAAACCAAACTTATGGTCATTGGCTCCCGTCAAAGACTTGCAACCTTCAGTGAAACCAACGAATTAGATTTCTTTGTAGACAACGAAAAGATAAAAAAAGTTCAATCTACAAAGTCGTTAGGTCTAACAATCGAAGAGCACTTAACTTGGAAAAACTGGCATGGTTTTGGTGTCCCACAATCGTGAGGCATCAAAGCTAACTGTAAATAGCAATTACTTTCATCCTGCTCATCAGCACTACACTGTTGAGGCCCATAAGGCGGAAACGCTATACAGTATATATATATATATATATATATATATATATATATATATATATATATATATATACTGTATAGAATCCTCTAAACTGCTTCAGTTACCTAATCGCAGAGACAGTTAGTTTTTACGATTGTTTGGACATTGTTTAATCTCCTTGACTGCGATCGTAATGAACACGAATGAGTGATGGTAGATTCGTAATTAGTGTTAATGATCTTAGACAGCACAGAGCTTGAATTTCGTTGTTGAGCCATAAAGGATTCACAAATACGATCTCTGCGATTAGGTAACTGAAGCAGTTTAGAGGATTCTAAGGCTTGAAAATAGTCGAAGTCTGGGAAAATTATTTTTAATGCCCTTCGTTGAACGGATTCGACATCATCAGATAGATACTGCGGTAAATTGACCCAAACGGGGGCAGCATACTCAAGCACCAATCGAATAAAAGAAATGTAAATGAGAACCATGTCTTTATCTGATATGCCAGCAATTTTCAATTGTCTCAATACATATAACCTTTTGAAACCTTTCTTGGTAATATAGCCAACATGTTTGTTCCAAAATAGATCATCTGACATATAAACTCCCAATAGTTTGAAATGCTTAACCAAATCCACTGGATGACCACCAATTAACAGCTGTCCGCCAATTGGTGATCTATACTTAAGAAAACAGATACGCATTTATTTGCACTTTTTCGGATTCAATCTCATATGCCTGGCACCAGCATGCTGGTTAACCTCATTAACTGAAAAAGGCGTAAGGCTCGGAGAGTTACGAGGAATTATTTCCAGTGAGGTCAGGTCGTCAACATATTAACTCGATAGTGCCATGAATTTATTAACGAGTTGACGAGCACGGCAAATAACAATGCGCCCAAGCTTCGTCCCCTGAGGAATTACACCATTAAGATATCTGTATTCGGAATTGGAACTGCCAATTCTAACACCCTGAGATCTTTTATACAAAAAGGCCGAAACCCAGTTTTGAAGAACGGGATTCGCCCCAAAGCAATTCAGTTCTGAGAAGGAGAACGCTATAGTCGACTAGATCAAAGCTCTTTGCAAAATCGGGAAAAAAGCCGGATCGAGCAACCACCAGTTTCCAAATGGTCCAGAATTGTTATGCATTAAATAGACCAGGGCCTGAGTCGTAGATTTTCCTTTAACAGCAAACTGAAATTGGTCCAGCATAGGAAGTAAATCGCCGGAAAACCTTTTAAGTGTGAAACCCTCCATAATCTTAGCAACTTGGTTAGTCAACGATATTGGACGTAGGTCTGAATTTATTTCTTATGGGGGATGACACATAGGTAATTGGATAGCGATCGATGCCTTCGACTGTTCAGGGAAAACGCCTTGCTTCATACTGGAATTATAAATATCCGCCAAAACTTGAGCCAATTCGAAAGCAAAGTCTTTTAGGACACGGCTGGGTATATCGTCAGGACCAATTGCTGAGCGGGTTTTGATGCATGATAGATCACAAAAGACCTCGTTACTTGAACTAACAGCTCATCAGGAACATGGATAGAAGGGCTATTCGGGCAATGATCGAGCGGGGAAAAGTTGTATGAAATATTAACAAAGGCGTTGTTAATTCTTTGACACAAATTATCCAATGATGGGGTTTCCTCGTTAATGAATTGGTGATACCAATCACTTTTCCGGCATTGGGTGGACAACTTATTGACATGGCGCCACCAGTGAGAAATATTACATTCTCTTAGATGTTGCACAGACGAACTGTAATACTTCGCCTTCGATACCTTTATGTCATTTTTGACTCTGTTTCTCCAAAACTTAAATTCTTCAGACACACAACCAAATTTTGCCAATGCGAATTGCCTGTTCCCAATAAGAAATTTTAATTTACATGTTAGCCACCGTTTGTCACACACCAGAGCTTTAACCCGTTTAAAGGGGAAACAGGCATGGACAGCGCCAGCGCATCCATTGGACAAAACGATGAAAATTACTTTGCGTTAAAACTCGCCTAAACGCTGGATCATTCTGTTTTGCGTTAGCGGTACCAGTGGGCGGGTTATTTTTCGCCACAATGGATATAGTATGGTGGTCACTAGAAGCAATCTTCGGTAATTGAGTAGGCGCAGAGAAAAGATTCTGTTTGTTCACTAAACACCAGTCTAACACACCACTATCCTGTGTGTTAACTTTGACTAATTGTTTAAGTCCAGTTTGACGTTTAACAAGTTTTTCATTCACATTGTTGAAATTAGGATTGAAATTGCCCGTTATCACAACTAAAGCACCAGGGTGGACATTCACAAACGAATCAAAATTAGTTTGAATATAGGCTAGACAATCAGAGTCATCCTGGGAATTGGAGGCAATGGTGTGGTAAATTACCGCATACAAAACCAATGAAGCTTGACGAGGAAGACGTGGGGGTCTTAACACCAACCACAACGACTCCCTGTCGACAGCTTCGTACTCCAATAATCTTTTAACTGGGATAGAATTCTTAACATACATACCAACGCCGTCCCCCAAACGATCTTGACGATCACTTCTGAAAAAAATATAGCAGGGTATAATTATTTCATCAGTTAGCCATGTCTCTGTTAAACTAACAATATCAGCTGAATTATGTTTAACAACAAGTTGAAGTTCGTCAACTTTGTTCCTCAATGAACGAATGTTTGTCAAAAGAATATTATGAATATTGTTATTCAAGCTTGATGGAGATTGGAGTATGCTGATACTAATACAATTGGATAGGTTACAGGGCCTTTTTTAAGGATTTTCCCGTGGGGGGCATTTTTTGAAAAGGGACCTTTCTGTGAGATAATATATTAGAGGGGGATAGCAATGGCTGAAAGCCATGTGTGTGGCAAATATACCACGCATGAATGTTTGAAATTTGACTCCCAGAAATGTCATTTCCTGAATTCTGAGCATCCAAATTTGCTCCAAAATTTATCCTAACTATACTTGTATTTGAAATAAATAAAGGAAGAAACACACAAAAAGTAAAAAAAAAAATTAACCATCATTTATCATTACTTATTAGAGGAGAATAGCAATGGTCAGGTGTGTGGGGGTGTACTCCCCCAGAAAATGTTCGAAATTTGAACCACGGAAATGCCATTTCCTGCATTCTGAGCATCCAAATTTGCTCTAAAATTTATGCTAACTATAGTTGTATTTGAAATAAAAGATGGAAAAATGCACAAAAAGTAAAAAAGAATATTAACTGTAATTTATCATTACTTATTAGAGGGATAATCCCAAGAAAATTTTTGAAATTTGAAACCGTGAAATGCTATTTTCTGCATTCTGAGCATCCAAAAAATAAAAAAAATATTAACAATAATTTATCATGGCTTAGTGGTAAAAAAGTAACAATTTAAATCGATTTTGTTAAACAAGAACAAAGGATAAAGCCTAAAACTTACGTTCCGTTTATCTATTTGTTAATCTTCGCTGGATTGTTTGTATAATTTTAGGAAAAAGGGACTTTTCCTGGGGGGGGCAAAATGTGATTTCGTGGGGGGGGGGCACAAGGGGG
>CACRXK020011616.1:0-16104 GCA_902702795.2 Paramuricea clavata
CTGTGTTGTCTTTGTTCCTTTGGTCTTGCTTTGTGCTGTTCTCTGCTTTATTCTGTTTCCCGTGTTCTACAGTTTGTGACTCAACACTCCTCATTTCTTGTCTGCGAGTTTCTTTGCCTTGAGAACAAATGCTGGTATGATGTCATCCCTGACACTTGCCACACCGTGTTCTTGATTAACAGATTTTGCTTATATGGTTCTTCATGGTACAAACATAACAACGGCCACTACGTTTAAGGATCTCCTTCCTTTTTGTAACATTTGTGACTACTGTACAGTTAATCGATAAATGTGGTTGAGCACAGTAAATGCAGGTATGTTCTCTATTTCCTCCAACCACAAATGCTGATGTTGTTATAGGATCTTTTGGGCCAAAATATTTACCACGATTAAATCTTTTATGTTCCTCCTGAGGGTTCTTAGTTGCTGCTACTATTTCACATCGTTCTCTGTTTGTTAGTTCTTCATTAAGTTGTTTTAAAACTGATTTAAAGTTCCATGACTTTTCCGATACTTTACTGCATATATCCAATCTAATTTCCTTTGGAATTTTGTTTAACAACAAAGGTAGAAATAGTTCGCCGTATTGTTCTGGTTTGCACCCCAGGGACTCCAGTGCCCTCATATGGGCTTCAATGTCATCGCTCAATTGTCTCATAGCCTATCGCACATGTTCAGTCCCGTCATGCAATTCGCAATTCGCGTTATATAATCTATCCCTTTCTATCTAAGCATGTTCATAAATATCCTACACCCTGGATAACTTGTTACCTCCCCCTCTGAGACGTTTTGAAAACTAGTGTATACCATAAATTGAAAATGGGTATGCAGTATTATCGACATATGTAGACACATATATACAGTGTATACAGCTATTTCAATTAAGGTTGTCCACGAGCAAAGCGGAAAAGTCGAATACGAGCGCGATAGGCTGCTGGGAATCGCTAACAAATTAATGAATTTTCAAAGTGGTTCCCTTTTCCGCTTTGCTCGTGGACAACCTTAATTGAAATAGCTGTATACATCACTTTGAAAATCGTATACATAAATATGCGTTTTCCTCCATATTACATTGTGCAACATATACCTCATTCCTTATACTGTATTACTCAATGTCAAGAAGCCATATAAATTTTTCCCTGGATATCCAAATTCTTTCCAGCGATTAGCGAGTTAATAAACACCCTTTTTACAACCGGCCTCTGCTCTGGATGGATGGATGGATCAACTTTGTTTAAAAACACACTAATCTTTTCAACAATATTAATGCTGGTTTCCAAAAGAGGTGTGTACTACTGTGATAGAATAACTCCCCAATTAATTACCTATGATCTATAAATATGAATTTGTTTACTAATAAGTACTATAAATTAATAAAGAAATCTAAGAAATTACTACTATAATTTAAGCATGATTATTGCTAAATGAAAAGGTCGAGACCTGGTTTATCATAATTTTAAATTAATAGAAAGCATATTAAATAACTACTCAACTGAGAAACACATTGTGGGGGTCCCTGGGCAGAGTTAACATGTTTCAGCCAGTAGGCTTTAATAGCAACCAATCTTGAGGAAGTGGGAGATCGCCAAAAGTCGGTCCAGAATTTCGGCTACGAGTGTTGTTTAATTCACAAGCCATTTTTTATCCAAATTCTTCAACTCGGTGCCAGAAAGTGCAGGAAATGGCGTTTCCGAGCCTCAACTTTGCAAATTCTCCCTGGGGAAGCATGTCCCTGGACACCCCTAGTTTTCATAGTTTTCACCGCTCCTAAATTTAAATGCTATTGCTGTTAACAGTTCACTCATGTTTTGCGTGCCGTATCTGCACTTGGCTGAAAATCTTAACTATGGTTCCCAGCTTAGCTGGAACTGATAAAAAATAATTGATAAAAATCTGTTCCGCATCCTAGATCGTCCGAACTCCCCCCCCCCCCCTAGCAATTTGTTGATTGTACGCCCGTGGACTGAAAGCTATCGTGCCCTGAATATTTATTGGTGTTCTTCAGTCCGTGTTTTTGTTAAAGTATCTTTTTGTGAAAACGTTACAGTTCCCGTTAAATACCTAAAAATACTGATCTGAATTTAATAATAACAAAGTTCATCATACAATGCGTGGCGCCATCTCTTTCGTTACCACAAAATTTACTAAAAAAAATATTGGCAATATATATAGTCCAGGAAAAAGTCCAGGCAGTTAAATTCGCGTAGCAGTTTACAGTTACGGCAATGCATGGAAATATCCGTGGTCAATCAAATTATTGAGTTCAATTGTGCATGTGTGCTGTCAATAACGCCAATAAGTACAGAAAACGATTTTTTATTCTATCATACATGTAAACTCACACAAATTAGTCAATACGTATCGTTTGCAGATGTAGTCTGTTTCGTGTCTAGATTGATGAATAAAGAAAAGCAACATGTCGAAAGACTTTCCAGGTGAAGACTTGAGGAGCAAGCTGAAGCCAAAGCCGCCTAACAGACGACGTGTGTTTTTACAGACCTCGCCTCCAAACACTACATCTAATCATCGTTCTCCGCAAGGTAGCCATTTTCTGCAAATAATATGTTAATAATTCAGGCATGTTAATAAGTTTCATCTTGAGACCCAAGGTTCAAGAAAAACAACAGGACACAAATTGAAATGTTGCAAAGTGCATGATATCGAATTTATTACCACTCGAGTTGCCACTCAGGCTATTTTTCTCAAATCTTGGGCCGTTAGGTGAAAATTCTATTCGGAGCCTGTTTCTTCCTTCAAGCCTGTATTTCCAAGTTCTTTTTTAGAGCGAAATTCTTATTTTCCTGGAGAAAACAACATACCATTGAAATTCAACGAAAGAAAAAGAACTAATGATGATCAAGACAAAACCGATGATCTCAGAAAACGATTATGTAACAATGACCGGATATCTCTAACCACATCACAAAATCTAATTTCGACTGAAGTATATCGTGGACATGGTAAAAGGTCGTTGACACCTGCAGGTAAATTGGGAACCAGCATCGGCAAAATCCCCGGGGGGGAATGGTTTTCAGGACGACATGGTAATTTTCCTGGAATAAACCAGAAAACAAGCGATGCAACACAGAAACCACGCGATGATCAGAATAACAATCACAATCCCAAAAAGTCAAGATTTTTTTACAATGATCGGAACCGAGTGTCTACCACTAAAGAAAGCGCATGCGGTCGACAATCCTTTAAACCTTTTAAAACTGGGGAAACTATCAGCCGAAATCTAGACAGTCGAAATCATGCAACAACAACCCCCAAACCTATGAGTTATACATACCTTAAAAATCTCTGTGATGATCAAGTACCCCCTGAAGATGCCTCATCCAAATTGTCTGAACATGAACAACTTCAACGTTTCGAAGCATTGTTACAAGAACATGAGATAAGATACGATCTTATGAAATTGATTATATCTGTGGTCTATAAAGTATGCCAATCAAGAATACCCACTCATCTAAACAAGATTATTGGTATCTTGAGCATGGTACGATTCTGGTCCACTCTGGGTAAATTTATTGTTGAACTTGAGACTAAAAACGAATGCCTCTCAGACCCTCATGTTCCTTCCGTACTGAAACATCTTTGTGGGATCCTCAGTATATCATTACAACGTTTACCTCACCTCTATTCTTGCATACCCTTACCTCAACTACAAAGTGCTGTTAAGCACTTTAAGGAAAACGGAAATTTTCCGATAGACTCCACTGTTGACAGTCTTTTGATGGACGTGACAGGCAGATGCGAACTTGTAAAGAAAGGGATCCGTGAAAAGGGGCAAGCGCAAGCTGAGCCACCGGATGATTTTCGAACGCTAAGTGTATTTCCAACAGAGGACGATATTTTCAAGAAAGGAAAACCATTCCTAAGAGAAAATATTGTTAAGAAGCCGTTTTCAACTGTGAACCAATATTTGGATATTCACTTTCGACTTCTCAAAGAGGATTCCCTAGCAGGTCTACGTAACGGAATTTGGGATCTTCAGAAGAGTCACAGACAACAGCAGTATGGTCAAGCAGCAGTTGACAGTTTGTCTAAATCAAGCAATGCCAAACCACAGAATGATGTCATTGTATATAATGACGTAAACATTAACGAGCAAGTACAGGCAACGAATCGCCAGGTTAACACCAAAGGTATTATCTACAACGTTGAGTTTAATCCAAAGGATCCGTCCATCAAACGTATCAACTGGACACGGTCGAAGCGACTCTTGCATGGCTCACTTGTATGTTTGATATCGACTGATTTCTACAAAGTTTATTTTGCTACAGTACAAAACCGCAGTCCGGACATGCTCAGCGAAGGTTACGTTCAATTATGCTTTGAAGGAAATGAATATCCTGGTTATGATGATATGCGAGGGAAATATCGCATGGTAGAAAGCAGTTCAGCATACTTCGTGGCATACCGTCACATTCTTGAACGTCTACAAGACATGAACGAAGAAACGATGCCATTCAAAAAGTACATCGTGTTTTGTGAACGTGAAATTGACAAGGTAATTCAAAACAAACCTAGTATGTAGTAATTTTGACTTCCCCAGGTATTTTTCCAGTTTCCGAAGCGAAGGATAAGGAACGTTATAATGCCCGTATAGAACGTTATAATGCCCTATATGTTTCGAAAAGCAAAGAGAAAAATGAAAGTTATTCTTATACTCAAATTGTTTAAAATGTATTTATAGTTGTAAGTCCCATACAGACGAACAAGATTTTTACCCCACTAGACTGCCTTGCTCGTTTATTTCTTCTTTTTACCTAACGTAGAGCCCTTGTCATATGCACTAGCAATTCTGTCATTTTTAATTATTATTTTACACCGTCGATTCGTCCAACTCCGCTTTCCTCTGTTCCCCTTTATCTCCAGCTCTATAATGTCTCAGACTAAGCTCTCCTTCATATCTTCTTGCGTGTCCATGCAATCACAGCCTTACTTGCTTCACAATCTTTATAATGTCTACTATCTCACATCTTTTGCGAAGCTTCTAGGCCCACTTTAACATTTGCAGTCCTCATCAGGGCATTTTTACCGCCATTACTCCCCACAGAAGCACACAGCTCAGCTCAGCAATGTTTTGTAGATATGATGTTGCATCAGTTAACTGTAATTCAGTAGTTAACCACGTGTCATTGACTAAACTGATCATGAGTTGCACGAAACGTAGTGGGGTGTGCGTAGGGTACTTAAAAAATTGAGTATTGAATATAACAAAATAATCGAGTCATGATTTGAAATCAATTTAGAAAGCGTTTTTCATAACCCTCCTCCGCAGGGATATCTATGGGTTTTAGCCCGCGAATGGGTAGTTCGATAAAAATATCGTTCTACCTGATTCCCCCGATTAGTCTAAGTTAATTCATTAAATGAAAGTCCCAGCCCCCAGGCAAAATGGAATTGGGATTTACAATTGTTGTTTAATTTTAGCCTACTTATTTGAAGATAAAATCAGAGGAAGAGAATCCTAAAACGATTAACTTGGAATCTGCAAAGCTACAGGAAAAAAAGCTACAGTTGTTGCAGTTGGCAGATGATGACAAAACTTCCCATCTAAAGAATGTTAGTCCGTATGACTTGCGCACGTGGCCAGATGGCGATGTGATTGGTCTTAATGAGTCGCAGTATAAAGCATTCCAGTCTGCTTTGCAAAGAGAATTCGCTGTCATTCAGGGACCCCCTGGCACCGGTAAGACATACGTGGGATTAAAAATTGCCCACACTCTCCTGGATAATAATCACTTGTGGAAAGAAGCAGACGGCGAGAAATCATGTCCTATACTTATGTTTGCTTATACTAACCACGCTTTGGATTCATTCTTAGAAGGACTGACCATCAATCGAAAAGGTATTGTTTTATTCATTTGCCATAATTACAAAGGCAATATTCACTATGCTCTATTAATTATATCCAACAGATGATAGTCAATCGAAAGTTTTCAGTGGGGGAAAATGTACTGTTAATTATTTCCTCTTTACTACGTGGAAATCATGTTTTTGGGAAATACAATAAATAAGAGATATTTAATTTGATCATGGTTTGGTTCCTTGTATATAAGTGTTAACACGTATGAAGTTGACCATCTGTTGTACTGTATTTCGTTCTGAGAACAACCAACATTACGACGTTTAGCAAATAAAACACGAATGGAAGTTGACATTTTATGCTTATTAAAAAGAGGAAATTACTAGGCGTAATCTTAAAATCAACTTAGGGATCACTTTATATACAGTTTCGCATGCCACTCATTACCAAATTTTTAAAGTTCCTCAGACGATTGTATATTATGCAAAGAATAAGTCTTTTCTAGATAAATTTAACAATCTTAAAAATCATTTTATACGTGATATGATATATAAGATTATTGGTTTTTATGCGACAAATTGTGCGGACTGCCTCTGTTAAAATAAACATCGTTTCCTAAGGTAAACTAAGTCTCATTTACTTACATATAGATATTATTCGCGTTGGAGGTCGTAGCTCAAGTGATATACTTAAAGAATGCAATATAAGTATAGCGAGAAAAGAACGTCGAAACACAGAATATCAAAATGGCGTGAGACGATTAGGTGGTAGAAGGTTTCGTGAAGTTGAACGTGAAAAGGAAATATGTCAAGCAACGCTAAATAGACACACGGAGCTCTACGCCAAATCTTTCAAGGGAATACTTCCTGCAACAGAATTTGTGAGGCGCGGCATGCGGACGAACCACATGGTATACCTCTCAGACAACAATGATATGCTTAAGTTTCTCGGAATATCTTTGAATCCTGGGGCGGAACAGAATGCAGCGAAATTGGCAGACGAAGAGGGTTTTGACGAGTTTCATGGACAAGAACTCGGTGGACACTTTTACGTAGGACATAGTGAAGACGACGAACAACGAGAATCCAAAAACAAAGTTTTGATTTGTTTTGCAGAAGACACATCCAAACCTGAGGGGATATTAGAACTTCTGGAAACAGATGTGCTCGAAACTGAAACAACTGAGGAACTGGAAGAAAGAACTGGCGGTGCAGATTTTTCACGGCTAAGTGTAGAACAGAGATGGTCACTTTATTTACTGTGGTTGACAAGACTTCGTGAATATTTGCGTGTTGAAATAAGAAAAGAACAAACAAAATATTTGGAACTAAGTAACGAATACGAAGAATTGCGTAATATCGAAGATCTTGCTATAATGCGAAATTCTCGAGTCGTTGGCATGACAACTACATGCGCATCAAGAAACCACAAACTTCTTCGACAACTTCAGCCTCGTGTTGTGATCATTGAAGAAGCTGCGGAAATATTTGAGGCCCACGTTGTCACTTGTTTAACAGAGTACTGTCAGCACTTGATTCTTATCGGTGATCATCAACAACTTCGACCAAATCCAAGTGTCTACAACTTAAGTGTGAAGTACAGTCTTGATGTATCTTTGTTGGAAAGAATGATCGAAGCGGGTGTTCCCTATAACCGTTTGTCCGTGCAACATAGAATGCGACCTGAAATTTCTAAGATGTTTCGCCACATTTATGATGGTCTTGAAGATCACGCATCTGTTACGGAATACGAAAACATCCGAGGTGTTATCAAGAACTTGTTTTTCATTGATCACGATGTCCGTGAGAGTGTCCACGACAATGTTCATAGTAAAGTCAACCAACACGAGGCAGAATTTCTTGTCGAACTATGTTTCTATCTTTTACGACAAGGCTACAAATCATCGCAGATTACGATCTTGACGACCTATACAGGTCAGATGTTTGTTACTCGAGATCTCATAAAGAGCAGGAAAGACGAATTTGAAGACGATTTGCCTCGAGTTTCCAGCGTAGATAATTTCCAAGGTAAAGAGAATGATATCATCCTGCTGTCGTTAGTTCGAAACAATGAAGAAGAAAACATAGGCTTCTTAAAGACCAACAATCGTGTTTGTGTTGCTCTCTCTCGTGCAAGAAAAGGACTTTACATTATCGGCAACAGAAAGATGCTGTCGAACCAAAGCCCACTCTGGAAACAAGTGCTGGCTGACTTCGACAAAAGTGGTTGCATTGGAAAATCACTGCCTGTAGCATGTAGTAATCATCAAACAGAAAATTTAGTTTCCAGTGCTGCAGAATTTAAGAAACTCGTTCCTAATGGTGGCTGCTTAGAAAAATGTCAACATCGTCTTGAATGTGGTCATGCCTGTCCCCAAATGTGTCATCCAAATGGCCATGAAAATTTCAAATGTGAGAAACCTTGTGCAAATAATGTCAATGGTTGCAACGTGTCGGGTCATAAATGCACAAAGCTCTGCCACGAGACGTGTGATCTTATATGTCAGTATCCTGTTGATAAAATGTTGCATTGTGGGCATCCGATAACTTTGGCATGCAGTAATGATGTTAATATTGCAAAGTGTAAAGAACAATGTGTAAAGACACTTGTGTGTGGCCATCGTTGTCAAGCTAAATGCAGTGCATCGTGTACCAAAAAATGCATGGAATTAGTGAAGAAAACGGATTTCTCATGCGGCCATGACAACACATTGGCTTGCTCGGCTACTCAAAAAGATTGTGGAGTTCCATGTAATACCTTGTTGGAGTGTGGACATCCTTGTGATGGCAGGTGCGGACAGTGCATTCAAGGAAGAGTTCACGTAAAGTGTGTGAAGAAATGCAACCGAAACCTTGTTTGTTCACATCAGTGCAAGAGCAACTGCACAAAAGATTGCCCACCTTGTAAAGAGGAGTGCCCGCGAAGATGTTGTCACAGCAAATGCGAAAAGCGTTGCGGGGAAACATGTATTCCATGTAAGGAACCATGTGAATGGGAATGTGAACACTACAAGTGTACTCAACTGTGTAGTGATACATGTGACCGTCCTAGGTGTGATCAACCATGTAAAAGAAAGCTAACATGTGGTGATGGAAGAACCCATGTCTGCCGTGGCCTATGTGGGGAACGTTGCGTTTGTACTACTTGTTATACGAATAACGGCGAGGATGTGAGAACAATTTTGTTTGGAACCGAAGACGAAGAAGATGCAAGATTTGTCATGCTAAAAGATTGTGAACATATATTCGAGTACACCGCTTTGGATAAAATGATGGATGGAATTGATAATGAGATTAAACCAAAAGTCTGCCCACTCTGCAGGATGCCAATTGTAAAGTCGTTGAGATATGGGAATGTTGTGAAAAGAATACATAATGATCTCGACAATATAAAGAGGAAGATTTTGGGCAGCACCACTGAGTTTGAAGAGAAAAGATTTCTGGTATTGAAACTTGCACATGATCTGAAAAGTAAAATTCCGTTGATATCAATGAATATGAAACCAACCGATATCGAGAAAGCGTGGAAAGCGGTTGTTGACTATATTAGCCGAATGTACAAATCTTCGTCAGTGTACTATCAAGACATCATATTGTTTGAATCTGAAACGCATCTTTTGAAAAATTGGCATCTCATTAGCAAGTCCTACGAAGAAGCACTACAATCTCAAACTCGGTCGTCCAGCCATATTGAATTTGACAGCGAGATGCAGAATGTGTTAAGTCGAATCTTGGTGCTTCCTGCACATACCAGTACACGTATCTTGAGACAACTGAACTTGGAACTCCAACGATTATCTTTAAAAAGAGATATATTGGTCCTCAAGTTGAATTGTTCTAGTCTTGAATTCACTCTTGATGAAGACGATGACGAAATCGTCACAAGGATTCAGAAGGTCTTACAAAACAAAGAAATAATTATGGAAGATTTTCTTGAAACGTTTAAGGAAGGAATAGCGGATATTTATTCACGAAACCCGCAGCTTTCTCCTATTACTAAAGAAGAAAAAATTCAAATTGTTCGTGCAGTTGGTTTAAAGCAAGGTCATTGGTTCAAGTGTCCTAACGGTCATTATTATGCAATAGGACAATGCGGAGGTGCAATGGAAGAAAGCAAATGTCCTGAATGTGGTGCAGTTATTGGTGGTCAGCATCATCGTCTAGCAGATGGTAACGAGCTAGCACCTGAAATGGATGGAGCAGCGCATCCAGCTTGGTCAGATCAAGCTAACATGGGAAATTACCAATTTGGCGATTGAAAAACGTCTAATAGAGATACTTTGATGATCTTCTGACTTCTGGATTATTACGTTTACACCCAATGTGATGCATTTTTATCGATTATAATTACTATTGTAGCCCTATGGATTAGCAGCAATCCTGAAAAGGTAATTAACACTAATGAATGCACCAAAGGCAAGGTTGTTCTCAATTACTTTATAGATAAGAATAGTTCTGCTTTTAAATTCGACAATAATTAGCGCCATAGTGGCGAAAACTAGCTACGTCCGCGTAACTATACAATAGCGCTCCAGACTTGATATTTACAGACGAATAGCATCGCATTAGCTGATAAAAATATTTCAAGACCTTTCGAACGATTAGAAGTTCTCTTCTCGTAAGATCGTGGATCTTCTTACCATAGCTTGTTTTCTGGCGGGTCTGTGTATTTCCTGCTCAGTTAAGATCAAAGCATTCGGCCATTCGTTTGCACACGCTCTTGACTGTTTCACTAACATGACCAAAAACGGTATCTAATAGCAGGTGCATATCACGATTGACAAGAATGAATCTTGGATGTTTCGTGCATAGCTAAGTGATATGCCAGCATAACATTGGGGATGCGCGTATGCCAAACACAGTTAAACACGGTATTGTCACGGTGATTCTACGACGAACATCAAAAGCATAGAAAACTGCAGAGTCCGACATAATGTATAAGCGCCCTGGATCGACTTAATCTTCGACAGCGTCATCTGACTGATGATATGGTATGGTACGCCCCTCGTTTTACCTATGACGACGTGTTTTTTTTTTGCTGACGTGGGAAAAGGAGAATTCAAAATTTCCATTCCTGACCTAAATGAAGACTTTTGAAAGTGCCAATCTATACATCATCAACTATTTTGGAAGCGACTATCAATTGATTTGGGATTAAATCGTGCTTCAGTTGCACTTGCGGCGTTATTTCGTGAAATATATGTTCCCTATACACTAACAAACAGTACCAACAGTTGCTTTCACTTCAAGCTTTCTACGAGATCGGTAGTCGTGGAACTTTCCCCAACACTTTAAAGGGACGCCCGTCGGCGCAACTAATTAACTAATTAACAACATTATGGTAATAGTACCAAACTTCATTGTAGTCTAGTGCCAACTGGCAATATTTTATATTCTTAGTTCAGATACATAATTGCCAGCATATAGGCGTACGAGAGGAAAAAAATTAGGGGGGCGGACATGTACAACCAATAAAATTTAAAATGTTCCGTATACATCAGGCATAAACTTCCCATAGTCCTGTCGTTTGGGGGAGGGGGGAGTGAAATATTAGCATGATACTGATATACAGACATTTTCGCAACGTTCAACATGCCTTTTTTTGAAGGATTTTAGGGAAAGTACATTTATTATGCCGAGGGGGGCACCGAAATATTTTCTGGCATTAAAGGGGGGGCTCAGCTCTGAAAGTTCTCGATATACTGAAGGGGGGGGGCTCTAAACTTTTCAACGTTTTTGCTCCAGCAGGGGCCTGGAGTATTCACTCCCACCATAGTTAATAGAATAGATGGTTTGGAAACTGATTAGAATAACAATATAACTCATTACCCATGTTAGTGAACAATAACATTCATAGATCTGGTCTTTTACCTTCACGTGAGACGTATTGTATTTTTGCCCCACTAACCAATAGCAATGTTTTAGGAAAGTTGCGTATCTACCACTCAAACAATATGATAAATTGAAAATTGCGGTGAAAGAATATATTTATGAATAAACGTTGACTAACATAGATAATGAGTTATCTTGCTATTCTAATGATTTCCAAACTGTCTATACTATATTAACCGACATTGGGGGAGCTCCACATGGAATACGTAAAAGAAGGTTGCAACACACCTGTCAAAAATGCATCCAAAAGCACCAATATGCTTCAACTTCTGAAATTTTTATTCTGTTTCTACCAAATTTTACATGAATATAGAACATATCGTTCTTACAAATCGAGGGTTTTTTTGGAATTGCTACTTTTTGGCGGGTAAATTATGTCACAAACGTGGCGCCAAAAATTAAAATAAGCTATAGGTGATTTTACTGAATCCATTTGTAGAGCGGACCAAGGGTATTTTAATTAATTAAACTGAAATCTGTTTCTAAATACAACCATTTTATGGGAAGATATAGCGATACAAGTGTCGAAAAATCGGCCATATTGTTACTAAAAATAGAACAAAATGGCGGATTTTTAGAAATTTAAGTCATTATATCTTCGCAAGGAATGGTTGTCAGGGACGTAGCAACTGGGGGTTGTGGGAGGAGGGTGTAAAGTTTCCCCCTACTGTGAAATTCAGGCAAAAATATGTAAAATTCAAGTTAAAATTTTGACATTTTCAGGTAAAATTAGTGTGTAATAAAGTAATTATTTTTGCGAAATAAAGTAATTATTTTTGCGAAATGATAACCACTTTTGTAAAATACAGTCCATTTACATGCAATTTGTTTGCGAGTTTGCTTTAGAAAACGCCGGAAATTCAGTCCTAGAGCTTCAAAAATGTAAAAATTTTCAGGGGGAGGACCCCAGACCCCCCTTTTCTCCCAAAACTTAGTATGAGAGTGCCAATCAATCACAAAAAGCTTTATTATAATTATTACACGTATAATCCTCCGACATCCCCCCTCCAAACGTCAGATGCTTTGCTACGTCCCTGATGGTTGTATTTGAAACCGATGTCAGTTTAAGATGTCTTTAGTCTGCTCTTCCAAAAACAAAAAAAGCATACGATTTGTAATAATGATATGTTTTGTGTTCATGGGATATTTAGTACAAACGGGATAAAAAGTAAAGAAATTGAAGCATACTGGCGATTTTGACAGGCATGCAAAGACATTTGCAACAGATGCCAGGTGATATGTTGGCAATTTCATTCGATTCCGAATGTTGGGGGGGAGGGCATTGAAAATTTAAAAAACTTGAAGGGGGGCTTCGAAAAATTTCCAATAACCTCAACAGGGGCCCTGAAAAAAAATGTGCGTTTTTCAAGACATCTTCATCCCCCCCCCCCCCCCAGCGTAATAAATGTACTTTCCCTTACTAAACTAAGTTGAATCTGTCCGATTTAAAAATTATTTGGGGGAGGGGGCTGCAGCACACGCACCCTTTGGTACACCTATGATTGCCAGTAATTATAACCAACCATCTTTAATATTTCGGGTAAACCGAAACAAGCAGCTGTTAGAAAATGCGTCAATTTAAAATTTAGTTTAACAGACAAATCATGTTAATACAGTAGTGCATTGTCTTATACTGTCTATACTGAGAACATATGTTAGTCTGTTAGTTATGGGTTAGGTCATAGGGCTCAGCCTGAGATCTCAAATTACTCAATTTCCCAGATTTCAGATGGCCTGATGGTCTGGTTTCATGTCAAATTATGGAATATGGACGATGACGAATATCCGCCATTTTTGGGTGGCATCCAATTCTAAAACAATGTGAAAAGCAATTTCTCAAAAGAAACTAACCATTTACAAAGCAAATTTACCATCATTTGTCGAAAAAATTATATAAAGTCGCTGTTATGTGGACTTATCTCACAGACTTCGGCTGAAATGCCACCCAAAAATAGTGGCGTGGAAAGGCTAATTAAATTTGTAGCCATGTTAAATTCAAAATTTTCATGTTCTATAATAACATATTTAAAGAGGTCAAAACGTTGCCAGAACTAAAATTTTCATGATCCCCTCCCCTGAATTACTCCTCAAACTCTGGTGATACCCCAAAAAGAAACACCAAACTTTTTTTGACCCCCCCCCCCATGATTTCACTGTCCCCCGAAATCATAAATAATGAACACAGAACTGCTCCCTTAAATGACTTTGCCGAATTACTTTGGCCTTTGCTAAAATAGCCGGCAATCGTCCATTACGTTCTTTGAATAGAACTCAAATATAACTCGCAACAAAGATGGCCATAAACGCCGAATGCCGATGATTCAAAACTTATGTATATAGCAATATACCCATCCAATATTTGAATATTATTGAGAAAGGCTAATAACAAGAGCTTTTGCACTATTACTAATGTCATAAAATAAAGACCTTTTTATTGTTTAACTGATATTGTACATAACATATTTATACACTTGTACTGTATTTTATATAAAATGGGGGAGGGGGTCACAAAAGTTTTTGGTCTTTTCTTGGGGGGGGGGTATCACGTAAGTTTTGCTGTTGCCAGAGGGGGGTCATGTAGATATTGAGATGGAGGATGTGTGAAACCATAAATAATGAACACTCCAGGCCCGTAACTGAGGGGGGGCATTGCCCCCCCCCCCCACTCCGAAATTTGGTATGAAAAATTGAGATAAAGGACCTGGAAACCAATTGTAATCATGGGACAAATTCTGTAAATTTTGTGGTAAATTTTGTGATGTTTCGAAAAATTTTGTTAGGTTTCGGAAAAATTTGGTCTGTCCGGAAAAAATTGATATGTCCGGAAAAAATTTTTGACCCCTAAAACGGTACACTGACCGAAATTTTTTTGGCGACGGGGGGGGCTCATCTCAAACCGTCTGTTACATTCTTTCTGCAGTGCCCCCCCCCCCAGAAATTGAGAGCCAGCTACGGGCTTGGAACACTCCCTAAAAGCGTAATTGATTAGACAGTTACTATGCGTGAAAATTCCATCCATTTTTAATCTGTTCTGTATATATATAAATAATGCACGAGAAATTGCAAAGAGAAATTGTTATTCGCTCAAATGAATTCAATTAACATGAGCAAAAAGGATTTTAAGTTAATTAACATAAGGAAAAGAAAACATATCAATATACAAAATAATTTTCCTCACAATTCAATAAATGCCTCACGCCCCTATCCCTGCCCATCAAGCCACTGGCACCATATTTGGATGCAATCACCTACAGTCACATGATCACGCTACTGAATAAATCCTACTCCACCCCTTCCATCATAAGCATTCAAACTCACTATACTGTTGAGTCAGTTTTACCCCGAAAGGACTAGCAAATTACTTCGCTCCTAAAATAAAGTTAAAGAAGAACAATAAAGTACGTAATGTTGGACTGTCTCGCAACAACAAGACCTTTGGCAGGATAATTTACTAGTAACATATTCAGTAATTTCATCCTTTTCACTTTCTTTCAACCTTCATTTTTGTACTGTGTAATTCATAATAACTTCGTAATAATTTGTTTTCTCTGGTTTCACATATGTTCAGTGCTCCCAATCTCTCCTGCATTCTAGTTTCACTCTGCAAACTCTATCTACACCCCCCTTAAAAAAACCCTGCTGAAGAAGACTGTTAGGTCGAAACGCGTACAGGGTTGCCTTTCCTATTCCAATTCAATCTCTCGCTCTTATATATCCTCGCCCTCATCGTGTCACATATAAAATTCACATATTCAGTTACTATTTAATCGTAGTTTCCCTTGTTTTTTGCGTACATGTTCACCATCACAGGAGTCGGAGTAAATAAATATAGGATAACCAATTGAACTACTGGTCCTCATTATTTTGACTACCTATTTCATACCATTGTCATTGAATGAATATAGCATTCTCACTCGGGTTGTATTTTAACTGTTAATTTCAAGATTCGGCACTAGATCATAGACAAGATACGCACATATCTGAAACTGCAATACATACGAGTCAGCGGTATTCGATATTTAAAATTCAAATAAATTAGTGCGCGAAATTGGGAAAAACGCGCGAAACCAAAGCAATATGGCTTCCATCGAAGAGTATAGCGATAGTGACCGGGTGCTTGTTTGCGCTTCACAAGCAGAAATGCTTGAGAAATTTGAAGAGTTCAAAATAAAAACAAGTAGTGGTTGGAGATGTATCAAATCAAACGCACTTTTTGGTAAGTGAACTAATTTCAATATGTAAATTTGTCTTATAAATATTCATACGAATACCGTGTGTGCAAGATTCATGAAAGATCCAAATTATGCATACATAAAACCTTTATCGATTTACTGCAGTACTACACTCATATAATAATATAGTATGTCTTCATAAAGGTCGAAAGATACATGTGCTTTA
>CACRXK020011617.1:0-14430 GCA_902702795.2 Paramuricea clavata
CACCCCCAGTCATAAATAATGAATGGTCCCTTAGCTTCAGCAAGTTTCTCTCGTGTGCGGTAGTATGTATAGTCTGCAAATATATCAAGCTAGTCCTCGGCCCCTCCGAAAATGGCTAAAACCTATAGTATGGAGTAAACGTCTCTGCATAAAACTAATAACTGGCCACGAGTGTATTTTGTTCCAAAATGTATGCAAAGTAAGTAGATCGTATACAGTTTTAATTCAAATGTATAAATAGTATACACTTGCACATCTGGTTCCCAGAAGTATCATTGTGAAATTAATGAGGTGATATATATATTACGGTGGCCCAGACGCGACAGCACAAAAACAGTTTTTGTATTTTTTTATTTTTTGATTTTTGTATTTTTTGATTTTTTGATTTTTTGATTTTTTGATTTTTGTATTTTTTGATTTTTTGATTTTTTGATTTTTGTATTTTTGTATTTTTTGATTTTTTGATTTTTTGATTTTTTGATTTTTTGATTTTTTGATTTTTTGATTTTTTGATTTTTTGATTTTTCGATTTTTTGATTTTTGATTTTTCGATTTTTTGAATTTGATATATATTTGGATTTTTTTAATGTTTAAAGACCTTGTCAAGTTCGTTCTGCACATCAGTTCTGTTCATAACAAAGGGCGACCCACAGAAATAAATATTGCCCAAATTTTGCATTTTTCGAACTGTTTTGAATTGAAACGTACTCTAGTTTATATTCATTTACAATAGCGAACCAGAAAACTGTTAGATATTTAGTTAATAGTATGTCTTATTTTACAAATATATAGCAGTCAGAAATATAAACAAAGCGTCGAAGGATTTATTTACATTACGAATTTACGCGGACTTGACATGCATAGTCTTCAAAAGTTTGAAGTACTATAGGCGAAGCCGAGTATCTTTTATAAGTCTGATAAAACACGCACTGCGGATGTAAATTTTATGTCTACAATCTAGATAAAGCATGAGCGGCCGTGTTGTATCAAATGTACAAACTTGAGCCAAAGACAAGAGGTACGTGTATGTCTGGGACAACAATGTAACAGCATGTACGCGATACTTCGTATGACTTGTGATCAAACGTTTGAGAACATTCTTATTCTTCAACAATTTTAAATATTCAATGAATGATATTTGGTGAGAAAATTCAGTAACTTAAAGTTTATCTAAATGAGTTTTTTAGTACTATTTAATACATGATCAGCAGTGTTTTATCAGATATAAAATAGGAGGCGAAGCCGAATATCTTTACTCTTTAGGTATGATAATAAAGAAGACATCGGCACTGTATTTTAAATTGCTTCAAAAACGATCACCGTATTACGGTGGCCCAGACGCGACAGCACAAAAACAGTTTTTGTATTTTTTGATTTTTTGATTTTTGCATTTTTTGATTTTTTGATTTTTGCATTTTTTGATTTTTTGATTTTTTGATTTTTGTATTTTTTGATTTTTTGATTTTTTGATTTTTTGATTTTTTGATTTTTTGATTTTTAGATTTTTAGATTTTTTGATTTTTAGATTTTTAGATTTTTAGATTTTTTGATTTTTTGATTTTTTGATTTTTTGATTTTTTGATTTTTTGATTTTTTGATTTTTTGATTTTTTGATTTTTTGATTTTTTGATTTTTTGATTTTTTGATTTTTAGATTTTTTGATTTTTAGATTTTTAGATTTTTAGATTTTTAGATTTTTAGATTTTTTGATTTTTTGATTTTTTGATTTTTTGATTTTTTGATTTTTTGATTTTTTGATTTTTTGATTTTTTGATTTTTTGATTTTTTGATTTTTTGATTTTTTGATTTTTTGATTTTTAGATTTTTAGATTTTTAGATTTTTAGATTTTTAGATTTTTTGATTTTTTGATTTTTTGATTTTTAGATTTTTTGATTTTTTGATTTTTTGATTTTTTGATTTTTGATTTTTTGATTTTTTGATTTTTTGATTTTTTGATTTTTTGATTTTTTGATTTTTAGATTTTTAGATTTTTAGATTTTTAGATTTTTTGATTTTTTGATTTTTTGATTTTTTGATTTTTTGTAGTTTTATTTAGTAGCAGCATTTGCCCATGCATTTTCGATCAGAGGTAATACTCATTATCAGTACGTAACCTTTGCATGGCCGATTATTCAAGTGTTACAGTATGATTTTAGAACCATGGTCAGTACGTGTGGATACGTACGACTTCTTTTTTTCGCCTTTGGCAAATCCAGCTTTTAATTATGCACGCAGGGAATGATGGAAACTAAATTATCATATTGCTGATTACGCTGAAACATTTCAGTAAAAACTGCCGAAACAACCGAAATATTTCAATATTTGCAATAAAAAGCTATAACTCCGTGTTTACACGGCCGTCATTTTTATTTTACAGCATAATGTCCTTTGTCTTCTTGGTCGGAAATGCAAGTGACCAGCTCAGGTTCGATCTTTGAAAAAAAATATACCCGGGTACATTTAAGGAGGAGTTAGGGATCATCTCCCTAGTCGTTTGCGTGCCGGTGCAGACTCCTCGTTATAGACAAATTCATTGCACGAACCAACCTCGTCCCCAGGGTCTTCCTCGTGGTGGCGCGTGAGCTGAGGAAGACCCTGGTAAAATACGATGAAATCTCCAAGATTCTTGGAGATTTTTCGCATGCGCAGTAACACTAACGACAACGTTATGTTGCTGACTACAATTAGCGCTGGCGCTTACGATTTTCTTGCTTAAAAATATACATGTTTTGTTGAGTGTTTATGTATTTATTCTCAAAGTTTTAACAACTTTTACGAAAAATACTTCAGATATAAGCTGTGAACACACATGTACACAAAACTATGCAACATTCATCATCATATTGTATCAATTTGTCGGAGTATGGCGCTCATATTTGTGACATTGTTTTGTTCGCTTTGGCAACCCTCGTATATATCAGATGCTGTTCGGCATCAAATGCGACTGAATAAACACTGATAGTGTTGCCTGGAATATGAAACGATATTGAATGATTGTTCCGTATATCAAGGTACGTACTGTACATTTGTACTGGATTTATTTTCACACGAGTTTCAACTGAACTATTTCAGCTTTATGAACAATGAGATCACATCACTAACATACAGAAAGACTCCATATTTTCTCATCAAATCTGATTATCGTTAAAGTAACAGTAGAAATGCTTCAAAATTTATTCTGTATGTAAAGCAGGCCAGCATGTTTCATTTTCCTTGGTAGTCACCACTCACCATTCCAAATAGGCCATTCCATTTAATAGCCCCCCCTCCCTATTGTCTATTGAGGTCTGGATATCCTATATGAGGATTTTATAGAGGGGGTTTTTACCTTAAATTTTTGTGGAGGGTAGCTTAAGAGATTTCCTAAAAATTAGGTGTTTTAGTGATATCCAAAGGGGCAGGAACAATATCCTAAAGGGGTAGAAAGACATCCATAGGGGTTCCAAAATTGCATCCAATGGGGTTCCAAAATTATTAAAAGGTATTATGAAGAGACCCCTCAATAGGGTGGGGGGGGGGGGCTATATTAGATGGAATGGCCCAGTGTGCTGCAACAACTTTTAAAATTTGTATATATGTTTTTAAGGCACAATATGTGATGGAGTTTGATATGATGATCAACTGAATGAACAACTTATCTGATATACTCCTACTTCCAATATTTTGTTGTATATTATCACCAGCTCAGATGTCAGTTGGATCACTTTGAATGAACATTGGAGTGGCACAATAAAGTGTCTGTATTAGGGAGGAGTCTATAAGGACTGAAGTAAAAAGCACACTTTTGGATATTAATCTGAATCATAGCAACTACATATACTGTAGGTTTCAAATTAGTTTGAACAATGAACAACTGAAAATAGAAATTTATTTAATTGGAAACACTTAAAGGAATTACAACATATTATATGATAGTCATATGTACATGATTATAGGTATATTCATTAGTTTTACTAGCTGATATTTATGACTATCCTGGGACAACATTTATTTTTCCCAAGAGATTTTACTTGCATGATAGTAATAAGTTTAATAGTAACAGAGAAGTGTGATGGATATGTGCAAGTAATTATCATTAGAAATACAAAGATTAAACTGTAATTTTGATCATTGTAAATATTATTAAAGAAACAAAATACAAAAGTCACACAAGGCTATTTAACATAATACAGTCATAATACCAGACTGGTTAAAGAACTACTGAATAGAGGGATCATGAAAATCTTCTAAGATTACTACCATAGCTCTGTAACAGGAAAAGGTATAGTGAGTTAAGGTTTCTTCACCTTGATGAACAAAATTATATAGCATTAGAAAACTATAATGCCATCAACTAATTCCCATTTAAAAATTTTCATGTTGGTCACTGTGAAATATAATCTTGAGGCCATCTTAATGACTGTTTACTATCTGATTGATGACATGATGATATATATTTCCATGGAATTCAAGTTGTTTTTTTCCCCAAGTTCATGTAAAATATGGTTCACCTGTTAAAATAATAAAATGTTTATTAGTTGTTTTGTAACAGAACAGTACCTGCTTTAAAGAAAATATAGGAAAGAGAAAATTGAAATAACAGTTGTACACTGTATATGGAAAACAGAATAAAATCTTTCTAAGCATTCCTACTACGTACTGTTATCATAATTTGATTAACTGATGAGATAATATGAAGTTTTTCTATATGTTAAAAACTGTGATTTCTGAAGAAGTCTTGCTGTATGTGTGAAATTGAGTTTATTAGAAAATGTGATTTCCGAGACTCTGAGAAAATGTGAAAGCAACGTGTGAAAAAAATCGAATAAATTCAGTATAAATGTACATTACATACCTTGATATACAGAACAATAAGTCAATATCATTTCATATTCCAGGCAACACTATCAGTGTTTATTCAGTCGCATTTGAGGCCGAACAGCATCTGATATATACGAGGGTTGCCAAAGCGAACAAAACAATGTCACAAATTTGAGCGCCATACTCCGACAAATTGATACAATATGATCATAAATGTTGCACAGTTTTGTGTACATGTGTGTTCACAGCTTATATCTGAAGAATTTTTCGTAAAAGTTGTTAAAACTTTGAGAATAAATCCATGAACAATCAACAAAACATGTATATTTTTAAATTTTTAAGCAAGAAAATCGTAAGCGCCAGCGCTAATTGTAGTCAGCAACATAACGTTGTCGTTACTGCGCATGCGATAAATCTCCAAGAATCTTGGAGATTTCATCGTATTTTACCAGGGTCTTCCTCAGCTCACGCGCCACCACGAGGAAGACCCTGGGGACGAGGTTGGAAAATAGGTCGATTGTGACCATTGTGATGTCAAATCCGCCATGTTTTTGGCCACACACTTTCGTCACAGAATAGGAAGTTATACCAGAAGCGTAACTCGAGCAAATATTTGTCCGCGTTTTTACAAGCGATTCGTCATCAATCACGCCATCCTGGCTAGTACAACCGGCACTTTGTACCTACCAAATCCTGATAAAAACTTCCGGCTGTACTAGCCAGGATGGCGTGGCCTGACGTGAGCGAGTTAAAAATTTTCGTGGACGTCAAACAACCAGGTGATCTTGATACGCGGAAAAGTACTGGCACTAGTTGTCAAATAGAAATCCATTTTATGATTAAAACAACTGAATATCTCCTGTAATATACTTTATTTCGATTCCATATTTTTGTCAGAGTTATAGTTCTCATAACCAAACATAATTACAAAATTTCAACTAGTTTCATGAAGAATAATGAAAGATATAATTGATTGAATACATGAAAATGGATTTCTATTCGGACAACCCTTTCTGAGCGCTGATTGGCTAAAATACGAACACGAGATCACCTGGAATAAGGGAAACGACTAGAGTTACGCTTCTGGTATAACTTCCTATTCTGTACTTTCGTCGAGAGCACGATCTCCAGATATATAAGTATAGCTCAGTGATTTGAACGCAATCACGAAAAAAAAATTAAAAACATGGCCAACTCAATGCAATACATTTTAGGAGCAAACTGTTTTGCTCCTAAAATTTACTGCATTGACTTCGCTGTCGGAAAAAAGTCGAGGAAAACTTCCCCGTGTGGAGAAAAGAATCACTTTTTCAAATATATTGTGTCGTAATGTCGTTCTGGATGCACAAGGAAAGAGATGTTCTTGCGAGAAAATTTCATTTCACAGGTAGGTAAATTGACTTCCAACTGTGACTTTGCCGTTGCCATTTTTCGCGATTGTTTGAATTGTTTTTTAGTTTACCAGTTTTACAGTTTTTAGTCAATACACTGGTACGTTATGTTTTAAAGAATTTATTGTGTGATCGGAATTTGCCTGCCAGCAAAATGTAAATGAATATGTACGTGTGTTTGAATATAAATTAGACCATATGGGCTTAGTAAAAAAATTATTTTAATAACTACGTTTCGGAGTATAACTCCATCTTCAGGTTAAAAGTGAATAAAGATATAAAAACTGTGATAAAAACTTTCAAAACAATTACAAATTTTATATGTACGTGATTTTTAATACTGTAAGAAAGTTCTTGAACAGTTGATGACGAAGACAATGACGAATACTTATGTCACAGAATAGGAAGTTATACCAGAAGCGTAACTCTAGTCGTTTCCCTTATTGTTTGACGTCCACGAAAATTTTTAACTCGCTCACGTCAGGCCACGCCATCCTGGCTAGTACAGCCGGAAGTTTTTATCAGGATTTGGTAGGTACAAAGTGCTGGTTGTACTAGCCAGGATGGCGTGATTGATGACGAATCGCTTGTAAAAACGCGGACAAATATTTGCTCGAGTTACGCTTCTGGTATAACTTCCTATTCTGTGCTTATGTCGTGATTTTTTTGTCGGCTTCACTTTTCGCTCGCTGTTATCGCTGTTATATATATAGAGTTCACTGATCTGAAATAGCCTTCACCAAGAATGTGTGTATATTTTAATTCTGTGTTTGAATAAATTAGACCATATAGGCTCAGTACAAAAAGATTATTTTAATATTATTTTTATATTTTAATTAATTCAAATGACGTCACGTCAGTTTCACAGATGGAAACTAGTGCTAACCACTGAGCTGTATAATAACTGGAGGACCTGCTCCTATCTCTCGTCAGTCAAAAAAGTGTCGCCAAAAACATGGCGGATTTTGACGCCATATGACGCCATTTCCATGGCAACTGGTCCGAAAACCTCATGGTAGTTACCACTGACCAGGCTCAATTCTGAGCCCACGGCAGTTTTCACACCCCCCTGGTTTTTTGCAAAAGATTTGGTTTTTGCAGATAAATATTTATAGTTTTCGTTGTTTTAAATCTTTTGTATAAATTTTGAGATATATTTACTACCTTTGACCATTTGGTTAAAGGTATGCAAGTCGTACGTGTTATTCTCGCCCGCGAAAGCCAAACAAAACCTCGAGAAATGTGGGAAAAGAGTATTTAAAGACGATACTTGAGTCGGGTAAAAGGTAGGAGATGTCTAGTCAATTTTACTCATTCTTTATCTTATTTGACATGACAGTTGGTAAGTCTAACGATGAAATACACTTCATTTGTTAAGAAAACAAGCTTTCAGCTTTCTACAGTCCAAATTTCATATTGTAAGGTGTAAAATTTCCCATTATTTTAACAAGCTGTATTCACAAATATTTCTATGTAAACAACACATTTGATATTCACAAATTTGTACGATATATACTGTACTGTCTAAACTCACTAAAGTGTAAACTATCTTGTGTAATAATGTCAAAAAGGTTGACTGCAGAGACCTGAGGTCTCGTTTTATTACTTTTATAAACATACACTTGATGAAACTATGTGTTTGTAGGGTTTGTGTTTAATATGCACCAACTTTTGTATAAGTTACTGTGGTACTGGAAGCTAGCTTATCCAGGAAGGTAGTTTCTGTCTACCTATAAAATACTGATTGGGGACACTTTTTGTGTCATTATACACCTGATTATAAACTCCTTAAGCTTTAAGCACCAGTGCTCTCCCCTCGACAAGTAAAATTTTATCAATTTATGTAAAATAGGGTGCACTAGTCTAAGGTACAATGCAACTTTTAAAACAGTTTAATGAAAGCATTCCTATTAAAGTAGCATTGTATGTAGACCTTTAAGATAGGAATAAACCTGCAGCCATCAGTGATTCTGATGCAGTGTTCAAACCAATTTATACTGATCAGCTACTGTGTCGAGCTGTAATTGCAAATTAATTCATGTAAATATCATAAGGTGAAGCCTGTAGTTAGGTGTAAGGGTAAATGTCAGGATTTTGGACGTCACACTCAACAGATTGTTAAATATCAAAGGTAGCGTCACTAGACGAATATTTTAAGTGTCAATTTTATGCATATTTAGACCTAACCAACCTAAAAATATCTGTTGCATCTTTTGCAGCTGCTTTAACCAGGTCTAAAAATGTCCAAAATTTACACTCAAAATTTTCATCGATCTACAAAAATCCTTCAACATTTAGTGATGTACATCAGCATTGCCATGTAAAACCCTTTTCTCACCAAACATACACTTACTGCATGTAATAGTTGGTGGTCAACATAGGAATATTTGCACAAGAATAGACATTACCTCTCAATTCTATATTTTTCTCATACAGAATACATGATCTGCTTCATTAATTAATATGTAGTTTTTAGATAATAATTAAACTGCTTTATATATTTTTAGACCAAGAAGTGTTCTCTTAAATTAAGGGAGAGGTATTGTCAGTGGCAAATTGAGGAATCTGATGCATTGGTGGAATATTGCATGTGCATGGTCATGAAATTATACTTCTGTCAGAATCAATGCTGCAATCCTCAAGGTCTGAAAATTGGAGGTTTTGTACCAACCTCTGCTAATCAGCAGGGATCGATCAAAAGATGTGCTTAAATTAAGTAACACTACTAGTTTTGTAAAGAAAATGAAACATTTGTCTTGATGACATATACTAGACTTGTTGAAATAGTTGAACTGAGGCAATGATAGCAATTCAGGCATTTTTGGGGAACATTTTAAAAAATGTACTTGTTTTTAAAAAGTAAATTTATATTTGACCCATAATTTTCTCAGAACCAATCCAATATTCATCACTACATTAAACATATTTTCAGAGGTCAAGTATTACTAACAGTGATTTGAGCTCTAGGTGTGGAAATAGAAATCACAAAATGTTAATAATAAATGAAAATTTTAATAAATTTTATATATTTTATACATAATTTACATAATACATACTGTACTGTAATTTAGTATTTATGACAACAAGTATTTATAATCATTGAAAATTGTATTGACAGAATTTAATTACATTAATAAGGGGGCATTCATTATTGATGTGGGGGGGGGGATGGGTGAGAAACTGGGGGGACCTGAGATTTTCCCAGATGAAAAGGGGGACTGCAATTCTGGTATTAAAACCAAATCCTGGGGGTACCTGACATTGAAGGAAGACACATCTACACATTTCAAAATTCATGATGAGGGTAAAAACAAAAAGAAATCAGATTTACATAAACTTCATCTTAATTTATTTATGAAGTTATCAAATACATCATTTCTGAAGTTATTCAAAACACTTACAGTACATGTTTCATCACATCTATTAAAACACTTGGGTATCACCTTGTGTTATATTAATCTGATAAAAGGTTGTTGAATATATTTTAATACAATATAATAACTAACTTTCTTTTCTGCTCTCTCAGTCCCTGCTATACAATTGTACAAACATGGACATACTACATTTAGACACAAAGATGTACATTAAATTTTAGATTTAATGTGCTGTAGTGTTAAAAAATTAAATGTGACTGTGTGTAGTACTCTTTATTGTCAATAAAAAAGGGTTGTGCCATAACTTCAATTTGTTCTTCTCCATTTTGGCATCCTGTGCCATCACTTCTGGTACCTGTATTAATTAAACAGATCATCATTATTATACCATAATCATGTTATTACACATCTTTAGTAATTAACAAAAATATAATATGTATTGCATATATGTTAACCCTTTAAGTGGCAATGCACCCTGATGTACTTTATGGGAGAGCACTGCCACTCAGTGGGTTAATCAGACAATCTTCTGCATGGTTATGCATGACTATTTTACTGTCACTTGGAGCTAGTGCTCATGGCACTCAATGGAATATAAATCAAACTATCTGCATACCCAATGTGCCCAACTTTAGTTAATCTTACTCTGTCAAACACCAGATTATTTTACACAATCTGTCTAATGCCAGACAATTTTACTTGTCAAGGGGACAGCACTGCATGGTGCTCCATGGGTTAAGGCAAAAAAGTTTAAAGAACTACGATATCCAACAACATAAAGTGCACATGGTCGTATGGATCTGGCAACCTAAATCCCCCCCTCCCCCCCACAATAAGTGGCCACCACTGCCACACAACCCCATATATAAACACTGCTACAAAAAGCCTGGCAAAAGTAGGACTTGCTTGTCCAAGCTCAGTGAGACTTGTTCAATGTGGGGGAATGCAATGCAGCCTTGTTCACAGGACATGAAGTCTGTGCAGTTTCTGGACTATCACTTGCTGCTAAACCTACTGAGAGAGATTGTTAAATATAACTCAAAAGATAGTTTCAGTTATACCATATCTTATCTCTAAACCACATCGTAGGCAAGCAGTCATGCTTATCCAACTTTTGCTAACTGCTTTGAACACTCTCAGGTCCTGGGTATTTTTTCCCTCTGTCCCACACTCTCTGTCTTTGTGCTTATCTATATATTAATCCTGATTCACACAATATATAATCTGTACGACCGTGTGAGCATGTGAACAACCACAATTATTATAAATTATTAAAAACTGGCAATAAAAAACACAATAAAATTAAACAACATAATTTCATGTCCACAATTTTCAACGATTATAAACAGGATTTATATGTCCGTATCCCGGTTCATGTGTCTGCTATTGAAATATTTGCTGTATATATATTGTAGCATGAGTTTTTGACTTATATTATAGTCATTTGACTCATTTTCGAGAGTCATTTTATATCTAGCAACTAGCAAAGTTCTACAAAGTAAAAATAGTTTCACGAATCTTACCTTGAAAAAATAGTTAATCTTTCTTGATAGTGAATTGTTGCATCAACAAACGAAACAAAACGGCACTTTTCCTCCACGTATAGTAAAACAAGTAAAGTGCGAAGGAAATATTTTCTAGCTCAAAAACAACCGAAAACCTCTAAATTCTGAAAAATAGTGAAATATTTGTTTAAAAACAGGGGGGTGCAGGACTTTGTTTAGTGCTTCGGATCGCGGTTGGTCAGTGGCAATTACCATGGAGACTTCGGACCAGTTGTCATGGAAATGGCGTAAACGCCGCCATGTTTTTGGCGACACTCTTTCATGCCGAGCAGGTCCTCCAGTAATATAGTATAGCTCAGTGGTGCTAACCGAGTGACACTCCCACCGAATGCGGAAATTCAAAGGAATTTCAAAACAGCTTCAAATCGTTGGTATAAATACATCAAGAAAGTCATAGTAAGTGACATTTTATTGCTATTAGTATGTGTTTTCAGTGTTAGTGACATTTTATTACTATTAGTATGTGTTTTCAGTGCTTTACTGTAGACCATTATTTGTTGAATATAAGGTTTTCGTCGCACGCTTTCTTGAAACTTTCATTGCGGGCAGCCATTGCTACCAAAATGACTCAAGAAATTCGTCAAAATTTTCGCTTATTGGGAGTAAAAGTGCTGTAAAAATACCGTTTGAGAACAAATAGTATCAAATACCGGAGGAAAATTATCGTTTTGGAAAGACATTTGGTAAAATCTTGTTTGTTATTTGAACAAATTATTCGATGCGGCTACCTAAAAGCCATAATTCGTCTAGGCTTTTTAATAGAAACAGTAGCCTGAAATTCTGAACAATGACTTGTTCGAAGGTTCTAACTTCCCGAAATATATAAAGTTCATTCATACTTCAACGTTCTGAGCGAAAGCACTTCGTCTGGAAATCAGCAGTGTGAAGTAATAATAAAACCACATCAAAATAGAGACGTTTTGTGACTTGTGTATGTTTTTATTTTAATATAAACTACATTTTGAAAGTGGAATAGATCACTAGGGGTATAGCTTTTGTGTATTTGTTTTTCTTGAAGGATTTCTGGACAGAAAGTCTTTATATGTCTGTAGTTCGAAAAGTTATATAAGAACATCACGTAACGCCATTACCGGGCAGATGGGGCAAAACCGGACAACGTGTTGACGAAAGCTGTCCATGCTATAGCAACAGCATACAAATAACCCTTCTTTATTTATATGGCCATGAAAACGCCAAGACAATACATCCTTATCTTAGAGATACCCCGTTAATACGGCGTTTTTGGTACTGTAGATAAAAATCTTTCGAGCGCAGTGTAAATTGAATGTATGACAAAGTGATTTTTTCTGTGTTGGTGTAAATGTATGGAGGTGAATATGATGATGCTTGTGATGTTACTCTGAGTGTATATCCACACCGGGCAAGCTCAGATCTGCCAAGTTTGGAAGATAAGAATGTGTGACCAAGGCCGTTGCGAGGACTTTGCCTTGGGGGGGGGGGGGAGAGGTTAGATTTACCGCCGGAATTGATTGTTTGAATTCACCTGATTTTGCGATGCCCGCGAGGCGCTATCATGGTTGGCGTCAAGCAAAAAATTTTGGAAATTTGAATTCTCTAGACTGTCGAAAATAGCATTCAAAATGTCGAAAATAAAGTCTTTCCTACCCAGGGCTCGAGATAGCAGGCTGCCAATGGCCAAAAGCAGGCCATATTTTAGAAATGGCAGGCAAAAAGAAATTTGAACTGCCAAGTAAAAAAAAAATGGCAGGTGAAATTCTATAGATATATTTCATTGGCATTTGCTTACCACAACTCATATATACTAGATCATTTAGTTGACTAAATACGTTTCTATTTGAAATCTAAATCCAAGTTTACTGTATAGTAAAATAGACAAGTTTAAAAACAAAAATGCATATCATGAAAACACTGATTTTTACAGTATGACTCATATGAGACATCGCTATTTTGGCAGTTCAATGAATAAAAATGGCAGGCTAAAATTTATTTCACCTGCCAAAAAATTTTAGACTGGCAGGCCATATTTTTTCTCTACTTCGAGCCCTGTTCCTACCCAAGATTTCAATGTTTTACTACTGCCTAACAATGAAGATAAGTAAAATAACTACTGATCAATATGACAGTGTTACTTACAGTTTAATGTGACTAGGAAAATTGAGAAAATTTTGGAAATTTGGAATCTCCAGATTGTCAAAAAGCGTATTTGGCCATGTACCCCCAGGCCAATGATGCGTCTGAACGTCTTTATTTGGTTGGTCGATTGTTAACTCTAATTCTACGTTTGCACACAGCGTTGTCAATGAGTTATTATACGAAAAGTGGGATAGCGTCATATAATGGTAAAAATGTGTAACTTTAAGATCATTTTAGTTATGTGTGCGGGACAGTGGGAACAAAAGCAGAATGCGTAACTTTCACGCGAAATGCGGGAACCTTGGCAGGCCTGCAAGCTTGAAAAATATGCCTGGCCACGGTGGGAATCGAACCAACCTGACCGTGTAGTTCAGTTGGCAGAGCATTAGGCTAGTATTCCAAAGGTCGTAGGTTCGATTCCCACCCTGGCCAGTCATATTTTTCAAGCTTGCCCGGTGTGGATATACACTCAGAGTAACATCACAATCATTGTATGACAAAGTGTTGTAATGTTTTGATCTGCATGCCAAATACAAATACTCAGAGTGGATAAATTACTTATGTATTAATTTAGCGTCAGTTACATTTCTTGGAAATTGTGAAACGTTTCTAATTCTTTAATTTACCGATAACCGATATTCTAGGACCAATATTTTACTTTGAAATTCACAAATGACAATTTGGACACCAGACATGTATACATGCTACAGCAGGGGTCTTCACCCCTTTTTTTCGGCGATCCAACCCAAGCTTCATAGGTGTCCCGTGACCCTGAACACTGCCAATAAAACTTTCGATAATTAAAAACATGGCTTTTCACCGAAAGCTTCCGAGTGTATGACGACGACTCTACTTCGGAAGACGATGTGCGCAGAAGGCGCGCCGAGTGGTACTAAGCCATAATGTTTGAGTTACATGAAGTAAAAGGTATTATATCTAAAGCTTTACCAGTTTACCTGTTTACCATATTATTCTAGCAATCTAGCGCTTGAGTGCTTCATAATAATCCTGAAAAAACATAATCGCAAATTTCGCAAGGAAATATTCATATGTAAATATGTGCATCTTATCACTTGATCTCTCGTCTTGTAAAGTTTACTAGTGTAAGTTCGCGACCCTAGACAAGCATTGCGACCCAAGACAAGCCTTGCGACCTTCGAGGGTGTGCTAGCGACCCAATTTTG
>CACRXK020011618.1:0-16101 GCA_902702795.2 Paramuricea clavata
ATATATATATATATATATATATATATATATATATATATATATATATATATATATATATATATATATAAACTAGAAAATACATGCATGCAGAAACCCTCGTCTTGCTGACAAACCATTGCATTTTCCGAACATGAAGTATCTAAAGTAGTTGTCATGGTAACACGATAATTTTTTAAGAATATTCTTACAAATGAAAAATTGCCTAAAAATATCACTTTTAGTTACAAAATTATCAATTTCCCAACATTTATATGTTAGGTATGTTATTATACGTAATATAAGCTTCAATTTAAGGTAAAATTCAACCACAAACGCTTCGCAAAACGTTTTAAAGTGTTCTTTATAAAACTAAACTGCCTTTATTCTTTAATTAAATGGCTTTATCGATAAACTTTGAGTTTGCAATAAAATGATTTCAAATTCTAGCATGCAAATAACTTTGCTTTCTTTTTTATTTAAAAAAATTCAATATAATAAAAAAGGGAATCAGAATTAAAGATACACTGAAATGGGGCCCGATATGCTGTCTTGTTTAGTTGTTTCACATACGCAAAGGCCGTCGGGTTTTAAAGCAATTATAAAATCAATATTTAAAACAAACTTACCTTTGTTAACGTTGGCTCCCTTCTTTTAGGCGGTTCTTTCGCCATTTCTTCCTTGAAATTTACAAAATCTTGCAAAAATGCGAGCAAAAATGAAATATATTTGCAAGAAATTTATCAATCATCAAATAAAGAAATGTTTGCTATTTCGTTGTCGTCATGGTGATGCAGTCGTTATATGCAAACTTTAAATTGGACCAATCACAGTGTTTGCTATTCATGAGAGTCCTCCATATTTTTGAGATCAGTGAGGATGACCACCCACGGTTGGTGACCCACCCCCGTCGGCTCGGGGAAAATGGCTTATAAGTGTTTATTTCTTGTCCACAAATCTCCATATTTCTTATAAAGACAACGCGCGAGACGGCGAGCGATGAATTAGTGCCCAGTTTTCAGTTTGTTCAAAAATTGACTCAGGTTTCTTCAGTATATTGTCTGAGATCAGTGTTAATCTGTCAAAAATCCCCACCCTTGGGCCACTCAGAAAAAAAGTGTCAGTCCAAATTCTGACCAATCCTATTTAGGATTCAAAGACTCAATATTCGGTATAATATAATATATTTAAACGATACAAAACATGCAACAAGTTGACAAATGATATATTCTTTGACAACAATGACGGAACATTGTAAGGTTTTTCATGTGTTTCTTGCATCACACACGCTCTTGTGTCTCTCATTACACGAAACTCGTTACTCGTTATTCGTTATTACACGAAATTAAACTATTTTCAAACATACGTTACAATAACAAATGTATATGACTCATAATTTCTCATCCAATTATTGTAATCTTTCCCAGGAAAAAATGCCTTGAAAATTCCATAAAAATTCTTTGGGAGCAGTTAAATTTCATCCCAGGCAATGCAGAGGGTAATTAGTGGGAGGGTCTTAGCTAGCGTGAGGCGGTTTCTACAAAAAAACGAAAACCAACCGAATGAACCGGGTTTTTTTTAAAAAATAGTTAAAATATGTTCGAAAATCGAAACTAATGGTAAAAAAGACCACGTGAAAAGACACAACACGCTACTCGGGAATCACGCAAGATATTAAACATATTAAAGGACCGTAAGGTATTTTGAAGACGTTATCAAATTTTAAACAAAATCTCTTTAGTTTTTCGTGTGTAAATGCCAAAACTTGATTAATTTGCAACAAACTCGTATTAAGGCGGTTTTCCAGTCCTCGCACGAAGCTCCTCGCAGCTCGCTGCGAGTGCTTGCATCTAATTAAAATTAACTGTTTAGCATTGTGATTGGATGAAAGTGCTCATGCATGCACTCGCAGCGAGGAGCTTCGTGCGAGGACTGGAAATCCGCCTTGAGTATATGGTTCGATTTTAGTAAAATACCGATGTTTCTTCGGGTTTTTCGTTTTTCCACGGTTTTTCCAGGTGTTTCTCCAAAAGTAACATCGAGTATTTCGGTTTTCAAAAAACATTGGATTTTTTCGGTTTTAGCGAAAAACCGTCTCACCCTAGTCTTAGCTACAGTATAGAAGGGGAAAACACTGTGAAATAAATCACACACAGGTTGATCATTTATATAAACCTACAGTGGATTCATAAAATACAATGTTGCTACTTACCACAGATATAATTTGCTCTTAATTTTGTAATGAGAAAGTTTATAAAAATATATTCTGTGGAATTTGTTAAAATTATTTGATGTTTTTATGTTAGCTAGGTAGGTGTATTAAATATAGTGGCAACTGCAATCATAGTGATTAGTCACTGATTCTATAATTTTAGTTATAGAATGAGTAACTTTAGCAAACGATGTTTAAAATCACCTCAAATTTTGATAATGCAAACAAATTTACTATGCAAATGAAATACCTGCATCAACGGACAACGAACTTCCAAACGAGGCTAATTGCATGAAAAGGAGGCGTAATGCCCAGCCAATCAAGTCTGACCAAAATTTGAACCTGACTTAAAGATACATACACACGAGTCAACTACAAGTGACCACGAGTGACCAGGATTCACCACAGACAACCGAATTGTCAAAAAGGCGAAAAAGTTTTGTTTTCTTGATTCTCTCAAACCGGAATCATACTCGGCATGAGATACTGTAGAAACACATCTTTGCTGAGGATAGGGTCGATAGAACATGATCACACCAATGGAACCCACCAACTCAGCCAATCAGAACTCAGTATTTCAGCGGTCTATATCCCATATTAAAACTGTCTCACAGCGAGCTTCATAGCAATTACAGTGAGTTTATGTGATTGTAGTAACAACAAGGGTAACCGAAAAAATTGAAACATGTAAAATACACTGTAGTAATTAAACAAAAGGCTTGGTTGTTGTGTATCAATTAGGTTTATCTCTTTGACTTAATCTAATATCACGATTTTATAGTAACTGATTATAGGCACACCACACTCATATCCGGATAATCATTTTCCTTTTAAAAGAGGACTCTTTTAAACGGGATGATAGGGTATGTGCTAAAGAAATTTTTTCTGATGACAGGAAACGCCTGAATTTGACTTGGTTTTTGACAAGAATTACAAGTGGATTGCAAGTAGCTTTGCAGACAAGAATGCTTTCATTGTTGCTTTGTGGAAGGTAAGTGGACGGTTGTCGATATATGGTTGTTTGTAGTTGAAATCGGAAAGCCTTTTTTAGCTCATTTGTTGATTGAGTTCCAATGACAAAATAACGAAACTACCATCATTTTCTCTGACACCTATCATCGTAAAGGCCGATTCCAAATGCGCACCTGTATTCCAGATCCTGGCTAAGACGCCAGGCACCATTAACATTGCAGTTCTAAAACATGCTTTGGCACTTACAGCGCTTTTTAGAACTCTGGATTTACCGTTCATACTAATCAAATTGTTATTTAAGCAATCTTCCTCTGAAACTTCGCAGACTTCTGAACTCCGTTGAGGTTCAAAAGCGGTCATGTGATTCCCTAAAGTTCACAAATTTTCGCACATTCTGAATTTTTCTCGAAGGCACTAAATAATGAGACCTTCATACTGAACTGTGAGTCACCCCGCATGCGTAGTCATACTTCGAGTCTTTAAAATAAGTTTACATTCCACACTAAGGTGTACATCGTTCCTGGAAGGAAGTAGTTTGAACCAGCCTTCAGTCGCAATGAATAGTTGAGAGTTTTAACCTCTCAGAGGTTGCTTGACTAACTTTCAGTAAACACAGAATAGATTGTACCTGATAATTGTAAATGTTGTGTTTTAGGTTTGCACAAGATATTTACCTCAAAGGAAACCAGCGTTTGTCAATGTCAATCAACAAAGTATCGAAGGTTATTATTATGGGACTGTAACACTGGCCATAAACGAGGGGGAAGAAGCACTCTAGGGTTGTACACTAGAAGTATGATTGCATTTCCTGAAAAGAAATATTCAAAACACAGTATTGTAATTAGCCTGTGATTATGTACAGTATTATTATTATTATTATTAATTATTTTAATTGTGTGAGTGAACAGTGGTCAGTAAGTCACTGTCAAACCAGAAGGCACTTGGAGACTGCATTTCCTCCGCCAGCGAATTAAGTTACTGTATGTTTCATGCATAAATTATACAATGGACTAATTACGCATTCAGTTTACTCTGCCGGGCAAAGCAAGACAAACTTTTGTTCATTTCTCATCCAATTTTCATTCATATTAACCAAAATTTGTCCTTTGGCAAATTCTCGTATTAGTATGTTTGGTGTTTTATAAATATCGCTCTTTCCTCTTATCTAGAATCTACTTCTCCCCAGGCCATCGGCATCGTGTGAAGGTCACACTTTCTAGGGAGCCTATACTAGATCGCGTAAACAAAATTGCGTCCAATCCCATCATGTACATAGAATAATGGTTGCTTTCGCTTTATTATTTAAACTGCGATACGTATACTAACAGTATCTTTAAAAAATGTGTAACTAACGATGATCATCTATTGTATTGAATAGAAACCTTACGTTCAGGAGCTTCTCAACTGTCATCATCTTCACAAGAAGATGAAACAATTGAAGGTGAGAATCATCTTTCCTACTACTTATACAATAATAGTAAGGCTAAGAAGGGGCTAAAGATGGTCTAATGCCTGGTAAAATCACAGCACGCAACGATACTTACAGTACGTACCGCGGAGGTTCACTATCACGTTCTGGTACCTCTTTTCTTTCCCAGCCACATGCAGTACAACCTAGCAACGCGATACTCGTGCTGTTTGCGTACTTATATTTTACTGGTACCAGTCTTGACCAGCAGCAAACTTTTCAAGGTGATCAAAACCGTAAATCCAGCATCACCGGTGGGATGAGATTGTTTACGGAATGTTGGAGTCAGTTGTATGTGTATGTATATGTAATTGTCCTCCATCTTTGAATACATTTTAGAAGCTGTACTTTATGTACCTTGAGCTGTTATTTATTTATCTTTATTTATTATTTATTAAAAACATCTTTTAACATGGTAGCTAATCAACTAAAAATATTTACAAGGTTGTCGTTGCTTTTCATTAGGCCGTGTACTTACAGACAGTATAAGAGAAAAAATACTTAACCTTTGACGTATTCCAATGATCATGTATTCTGTTTTTTCCACATTTAATTTGTTTGAAAGAAGCCATTGATAAATATTTTCTAATTCATTATTTAAGGATTCTTCCACAATACATAAACTAGATGAACGCGCTGTAATATTTGTGTCGCCAGCATACATTGTAGCATGTGAGTTCTCCAAACAGTTAGGGAGGTCATTAACATAAATCAAAAATAGAAGAGGACCAAGGTTTGATCCTAGTGGAACCCCACAATTTACTTTCTTTGAGGACGATGTTGCATTATTGACCACGCAGAATTGTTTTCTATAATGCAAATACGATTTAAACCAGTGACACATTTTACTCAACATTCACTTCTGCACCTGGAAATTCCTGCCTGCCTCATGATACCTGTAGCCCGTATCCAGACATGCCAGATATTCACATCAGTGTTGAAGGAATTACCAGACTTCTTGAAAATCTTAAACCACACAAGGCTGCAGGACCTGATGGCATCAGACCACGAGTATTAAAAGAACTAGCTCCATCTATAGCACCCAATCTCCAATTGATATTCACAACCTCGCTCTACAGTCATGCTATCCCAGATGACTGGAAGTTGGCCTTAATTACACCAGTCTACAAAAAAAGGAGAAAAGCACTGCCCAAAAAACTACCGCCCAATATCACTTACCAGCGTATGCAGTAAGCTGATGGAACATATTATAACATCTAACATGACGACATGCTTCGAGCTACACAACGTCCTCTACCAGCTGCAACATGGTTTTAGATGCGGTCGATCTTGTGAGACATAGTTGCTTGAGCTTACAACAATTTTCAAGCAAACCTTAACGCGACAGCGCAGACGGATCTTGTAATCATGGACTTTTCAAAGGCCTTTGACAAGGTCTGCCATAACAAGCTCCTAGCAAAACTGGACTTCTACGGTGTACGAAGTGATATTTTGCATTGGATATCGTGCTTCCTTGATAGTCGTCAGCAGTGCGTTGTAGTCGAGGGAAAACAGTCCCCATACCTCCCAGTCCTCTCTGGTGTTCCTCAAGCTCCGTTATCGGCCCAATCTTGTCCCTTGTGTACATAAACGATCTCCCGGAATATGTTCAATCCAATGTACATCTCTTTGCTGACGACACAATTATGTATCTGGCAATTCACTCAGAAGATCAGTGCGCTCAACTACAATCAGACATAGACAACCTACAATCATGGGAGAATGATTGGTTAATGGAGTTTAACTCGGACAAATGTGAAGTCCTACGAGTAACGCGCAAGAAATCAATGATCCATCATAACTATACTCTTCACGGCAAAGTCCTCAGGTCCGTCACAAGTGCCAGATATCTTGGAGTACAATTATCACACGATTTAAAGTGGAACTCTCACAACAGTAATGTTAATGCCAAAGCAAACCGCACTGTAGGGTTTCTGAAAAGAAATCTGAGGGTAAAAGAACGTGAACTCAAGCAAAAGGCATATGTTAGCCTTGTACGCCCCCAGCTAGAGTACTGCTGCAGCGTTTGGGATCCCCTTCAACGCAGAGCGGCGAGATGGACCCTAGCACGCTTTCATCCACAGGTCAGTGTTACTGAAATGCTAAATGAACTTGGGTGGCGCTCTCTTGAGGAAAGACGCATTGACGCTCGTCTAGTCCTGATGTACAAAATTGTCCAGGGCCTTGTGCCAGTCAGCTGTTCAAATCTTCTTCGTCCTGCATTCAGAAGATCTCGAAATACACATGAACACTCATTCCTACCTATAGTCTGCAACACGTCCTCCCACTACCTGTCCATTTCCCCAAGAACAATTAACCAGTGAAACAGTATTCCTTCAAACATTTTTACAAATTGCAACACAACTGACACTTTTCGTCAGCGTGTTTCACTGCTGTCTCATTCTAGTAATGTTTAGTGTGTTATTGCGACCCTCGGCCGAGCTTGGGGATCGGGGACCGTTTATCATCCCGGCATCCATATTCAGTAACCATGAATCGGTATTTTCTAAAAGAGCCGTTGTAGTTGAATGACATTTTCGAAACCCAGACTGACATGCAGGATATTGTTTTCGGTTAAAAACATATTCAGTGCCGTAGCCAGAATGATAATTGGGGGGGGGGGGTACATATTCATATATTCGTGTTCACATACCATAAAAACAATTGATTTCAAAAGAAATTAATAAAGCAGAACACGAATATATGAATATGTGCCCCCCCCCCCCCTGGCTACGGCACTGAACATATTGAGTTGTGAACAAACAAGTTTCTCAAAAAGTTTCGCAATTATCGCGAGTATAGAAATAGGTCGAAAATTACCTCGCTCCTTTCTGCATGTCACCGGATTTATAAATTGGACTTACTCTTGCTATTTTAATATCACCAGGAAAAATTCCATTACTTAAAGATGCATTAAATATCAATGTTAAAAATGGGGCGATGACGTATTTCGAGTCCTTTATAAGTTTGACTGGAATATTATCAGGTCCCACAGACTTAGATGTATTTAATTTACTATTTATAAGGAAGAACCTGAGTATGAATGTCTGAGAAATTTAACTTCGTTTGAGCGCTAACATATTGCGTTAAAACGCAACGTGTATCAACGTGCAATGCATATAATTTTTATAGATTTTAGACAATCGAAAATACAGATAATTCTACCGATTCCGATCGTCTACCGATAAGGCAAAAATCGGCCCGATACCGATTATTGGTCAATCACTAATTACATTCCTTTGTATGGTTTGACCTACTGTACTAAATATATGGATGATTATATTAATAGAACTCATTCCCATTAGAAACTGTTTATTGTAATTTAGATGACTATCAACAGCTTGCACCAGGTGAAGAAAAAGACTTGGATGTGACTATGTCAAGATATGAATGCGCAATCAGCAATATTGAGGCATTCACTGAGAAACTTTCCAGGGATTTATCTCTGTTAGATGGTGTAAGTATATATTATCCACACATATTATATTTTGTGAAAGTTTGTGTGCCGATTGATAATGATTTTATTTTCGCGCAGTTCTTTGATTCTTGTGTGCATGCGTTCTTGTATATATACGACCTTGTATATCCGGCGCTCCCGACGTCCAAGAACGCAAAGAACAGCACGAAATTTTGGCACTGAATATAATAAGCCTCTCCTTGGTAGCATTCTTTCTACTTCATTTGTTTTCGCCCGCTACATCATTTAAGTAACGGGACATTGGTCATTGGATGCAACCTCAAAGTGCCTTCACGACCCCATATTTTCTCGATTTAAATATGAGCTAGTGCAGACTTCGGAGATTGCAAAACTGTTATTTCAGGCTAACATCTCATCTATCATGAGTTCTGAAAGTCAGGTAAAGAACATAATGGAATGTATTGATGAAGGTTTGAAAGAACTGGACGAACTGGAAGAAAAACTGGAGAGATATGATCGACTACTTCAGGTAAGGAATACACAAAACCTTAAACAAACGTAATCAGTGTTTATAGTTCGTTCTTTAATAAATTGCTGTATAGTTTATTGTTGCATGACCAACCAATAAAAAACCTGTTCATACAAGTAGGAGGCGATCCCAAACCACGTAGCTACAGTTAAAAACTTACAACATCCAATAATACCAAGAATAAAAGACATGAATCAGTCTGTGATATTTCCTAGGGCTTCAAGATGCTAATCTTTCGGTTTTGTTTTGGCCCTCTTACTGCCCACTTTCTCATTGGGCGTAACTCTATCTGCATAGGGGGTAGAAAAGTAACTGTACATGGCGAGACTCAAGACTAATTTATCAGGCCAGTACGGCTTCAATATCTCAATATTTGACGCAGTACGCTTACATGTACGCTTAGCGCATTATGGAAAACCAAGCTAACTATGTGTAGTTTGAATTCGTAAAATGACAAATATTTCTTGCAAACGTCGGGAAATGATTGCATTTAAATATACACCAATCTACGATTGTTCAGAAAGCTCGTGATCATATGGAGCATATGGATGAGAAGAATAAAAGGATGCAATTGGAACGCGCTAATCACAAAAAATTATCTGACGAAGTTCAAAATGTAGTTGTAAGTATTCATCTTTACCCCCACTCTATTTCATTTCTTTCACGTTGAAAACAAAAAAAACTTTTCATGCTGTAAAAACTTTATTTTTTAAAAGATTATTGCAATGTACCACATACGGAAAATATTTATTAAAAAAATGGATGCATGTCAAGTCTTTGTTTAATAAATTCTTTGTTTATATTCCATATTTTCTTTTGATCATTTGATGAATTTAGTAATATTCTTGTTATATAGTATTTCTAAAAGTGAGATTTTAGCTACTTTGTCGCCATAATCCAAGCCAAATTATAATTAGTAATGTGGAGAAGCATTATACATGTATTGTATGTCCAAGGAACACATTTTATATTTAATTTGTATATTCATTATATAGGACATTTTGGACGTGCCTGAAGCCACTCTCGGTCTATTGAGAAAGAAAAGTTTATCAAATGCCACTGAGTTACAGCAGTGTACTGGAGCTTGCAAAGCAGTTCGCGATGCCATGAGTGCTGAGCTTAGTCCAGGTAAAAAATAATGTTTTGTGGTATCATCTCGAGAGCTTGGAATCGATGCGGGTAGTACCCAGTAGCGTAGCCAGCCCGACGATTCAGGGGTGATTTATAGGGGGGTGCACACCCCTGTTGACCTTGGTCAAATATGGCACAATTTTCAAGGTTTTTCCTTTCTTGAAGTCAAACTGAAGCTCATAATTCAATGCCCATATTGCAGGAAATGGCATTCACTGGAAATTTTTTTTAAATCCATAGAAGGTCATAGAATGGAAATTGTATGGACCTTTATTGGAAATAGAGTGGATTTTGGTTATGCATAATAATTGTATATTTCCATAGTATGGATATGGAAATAGGATGGATATACTATGGATTTAGTGGTGCAATTGTAAATTTCGTAGTATGGATTTCACTTTTTTTCCCAGTGATTTCTAGAGTTCTAATTTTCAAAATTTTCCGGGGGGCATACCCCTGGACCACCTGGGGAGCTTGAGCCTTCGGCGCTCAAGTCGCTAGGAAGCCAATTCATTTGAATGCTCTCCCACCACCACCTAAATAATTATAAAGAAACACTCGGCTGCTCACCCCCTAGAAAAACCTTGCTGGATCCACCCCTGCGTTTAGTCCCGCTATGCAAATATTTTCGTGTTCATTGACTGTAGAAAACAATAGAATTTCTAAAAGAAATGAATAATTATAATAATTTTTGAATTTTGCATAGCTGGGACTAAATTGTCGGGCTGGCTACGCCACTGGTATTAGTACCATTTCACTCATGGGGGTCAGAGGGCACGCTACTCGTATTGTTTAAGATGCTTTTCTTTATTTAAACCAACTTTTCGAAAAATCATATAAATAACCAGATTAGTGGGACTCTGGTGCTTCTGGTAGCTTCACCGTGACATGTCTTTGGCCAGTGGGGTCGGTTGTTCGAAATCGATTATAAGCAACCTTAGCCAGAAGCCTAAAATTTAAAGCAAACTGCCAAACTTCCGACAGCTTGTTTTATAAATTTGGAAATGGATTCTTTAGAAATCAGTAGGAGTTTTCTTCTTTGAAGTTTGAAATAAACAGACGATGCAGAAATACATAATTTAAAACAGCAGGTAAAATTTAAGCCAATGGTTAGCGCTAAGGGGCGGACCATTAGAAATCCCGGGAGGTGGGGTATAAAATTTTTGCGGCACGAATTTTTTTTTCAGTCTCATGTCTCTGCAGGAATTTTTTTAATGCATTTAACCTCTGCACAAATTTTTTTTCAAGACTACTTGTACTTTGCTGTTTGCTTGCACGAATTTTTTTTCTCTGACGTAATGGCTGCACGAATTTTTTTTCCAGGCATTTTTCTTTGCATGAATTTTTTTTTGGGAATTTTCACCCCCCCCCCCTCCCGGGATTTCTAATGGTCCGCCCCTAATGCAGCTTTGAACAACCGGCCAGAACATTTCATTCAGAACATTTCATTTTCACGTAAGTTGGTGTCAAGTTCATTTTCCAGTGAAACTGTCCACTCCAGTTTTCTCCGGTGCCCCCATTATTATATTAAATCATGTTTAAGTAGTATTTGAATGTTTAAATGTATTGTTGGTTAGTGCATTAATTATCGTTTGAATACCATTTTCTAACGTAATATATTACTTTGTACTAAGGGTTGGAAAAACTTCGCGCAGTGAAAGAGCAAAGAGACCAGTTTTGGAATCTCTGTCAAGAATTTGCGACCTACCTGGCATCGCATTTGAAATCTGTTTTCCAGAGTCGTGTAAGTAAAGCAGGAGAATGATACTTCCACAACGTCGTACACCGCACTCTTGATTGTTTTTTGAAAAACTCACTCGTGCATGTGAAACCATGCTCTTTACGGTACGCATGCTAACATAGTAACATAGAAATGACTTAACTGTTTTAGGAAGACGAGACAGAGACACTGGTCAAACATTCCAGTGAACTTGTTATCCCCAGTCACAATAAAATCCACGATGAACTGGCTCCTTACACAGAACTCATGTTATGGCTGAAGGAAATTGATCACTCAAAATTTACCGAATTAATTCAGGTAGGTAATACTAGGTATAGTTCTCACTTTTCATGAAGCTGAGTGAAAATGATGTGAACTGTTCACAAGACTGAAGAAAGCGCAGGCAGATCCAGGATCAGGCTCATCTGATAGAAGGTTGCATGTTTTGCTGCGTGGGGTTGGGTTGTGTGAAATATGACATGAAAATAATATGATTGAGAAGAAGTAGGAGTATACGCACTCCCCCACCCGCCCTCAATTCCAGTCTCCCTCACATAACGTTCTTTACGGGGTGATGCCCAGGCTGATATTTTTGTGATTGAGAATAGTTCAGGAGTAAATATGGTGAAATAACATTTGACGTACAATACATATATAAAGATTGCATTACAAGGAATGCAAGCGTATTTTCGAAGAAACTGGACATTCTAATTTCCTGTTCATAACTATTGGTAATTTTCCAAAATAAGCTTCACGAATTGATCGTCAGAAATGAAATGGAGAACTTGGATTATAAGTAGACATTATTAATGAGACATTTTATACTTCCCCTAGATTTATACGCAATGTTTTAGCAAAGTTTACGAGAAAGAAATTCGGGATTTCTTTGAAGTTTCCAAACAAAGATGTTCTGCAAGGAGTGCAAAGGCGGCAGGTAAGCCATTGATTTCCTACTTCATATTTTCCTGCATATAATATTGTATTACCATACAACTATTGTGCAACCCTGTATTCTACTGTACAAAACTATATCTTACTGTACACCACTGTATTTCACTGTTCTTCATTTCGAAGATGCTTCGAAAACCTCATTCAACTGGACGGATGTTTCCTGTTGACTGAAACAATTTCTGTTCAAACACGATTGACAAATGGAGTTAAATCGCTCTACGATAAGCTGCAATGTTACCCCCAATGCACTTGTATCATAGTACCTTTCTGTATATTCCACTAATCCACTGTACTTCAAGCCCTGTTAACCACTGTATGCAACCTTTCATAACCATACCATTGTGTACTACCGCTGCGTTCCACTGTACACAACTGTACCATTCTGTACATCACTGCACTCCACCGTATTATATGCACTATGCGCCGCTATACTCTTTGTACACAACTGTACCATGCTGTACTTCACTCTATAATGTCCGTTGTCATACAACCATTGTGCACTATATATACAGTACAGCGTGTGTCTTCTGTATTGCAAGTCGTGACCTGATGTTTTCTTTCTACATGTGCATAAGTGCGACGTTTTTTCAATTATTACATTCATTTGACTTCTTTTTTTACACTTAGGAGGCAATCTTAGAGCTGGTTCACATCTCTCGTTAAGTCGCGATGAAGTATCACATGCAAGTCCTATGCTATCTCGTGTCACAAAGTTCGATAAATCTTCCACGGATAGTCCTCAACTCAATCGACGTTCACCAACGGGATCACTAAGTTCTCAAGATTCTATTTTATCCTCAGATAGTGTGTCTGAGAATCGAAGTCGATTTGATAAGGTACTGATGCACTGTTTGCGGTAAATGAGTTTGTGATGGTAATTTATATTTTTAGTAATGAGGCGACCTACTATAAACTATGTCAAGATATTTCCGGGTGATTTCTGATCGTGTTAATCAACCGGTTGCTTGTGCGAGTTTTTACTACTTATCAGGGAAACTTTACTGAGTAGATGAAATTGGAAACGGCAGTTTGTTTACACTGCTTATAAATTACGGAATGTGCGCCTTTTACCATAAACTAACGTATTTATTAAAAATCTGATTGTGTGCGTTTCAATGATTTTCTGGTTATATAGATTTTTGATACTCTGTTGTCAGAACTGGAACCTGCGTGTTTAGCCGAACAAAAGTTTATTGAAAAGTTCTTCCACATGCCATTGCCCAAGGATGAGTCCGAGGTAAACACTACTGGTATTGCCAGAGATTTCTCCAAAGGAACATGTTTCAACTCATCAGTTTATTGTTCAAATTATATTAAAATTTTAAAAACACGTCTTGTGATCAGGGCCGCCGAGGGGGGGGGGGGCAATTTAGGTCAGGGCCCCTAGAAATTTTTGTTGGGTCCCAGCATTTTTTTGGGTGAAATATTTCCGCGCAAAGGCCTGTTTTTTCCGGCAAAGTACCGAAATTTGGTATGAAAAATTGAGGTAAAGTCACTGGAAAGCAATTACAACGTACTCGTCCCTAAAAAGTTGTCGACGGGGGAGTTGTTGTTCGAAAAAAATTTTTTCCGGAAAACATTTTGAAAATGGGGGCCATAAAAAAATTTGCCCCGGGCTCCCGCCAAGCTCTCGCCGGCCCTGCTTGTGATAAAATACCGTTTGTTCTTCCACTCTATCTCATGCCCATGCTCTGATCCTAACATAAAATCCATCGCTCAAGGGGCGATCGCAGCGATATAAGTTACGTTGTCAATATAGTCTAGGACCTGTATATGAGTTTGTATGCATTTCATTTAGGACAGATAATCTCAACTGTTTTAGGGTAAGTTGACCATGACAGTCAACATGGTAACGCTGCCCGAACCCCAATCCGGGGCGAAACGTCCGAAACTGACCACACCCAAAAACGACGCTTTCGCCATACTGCTATCTACCAAACCATAAAAGCTTTGGCTATTCTGAAGTGCTTATATGGTTCAGAGATGGTACTTTTCGGGGTGGTCATTGGTAAGTGTGAAATGCCTAGCACTAATATTTCACAAGAAAATGACCATGCAATAATCATAGTTAAGCGTCAATTTGTGGCTTGCAACTTCAGATAAACAGCAGTGGACTTACATTACCTTTTTCCCTAAATCTTTTTGATAGAAACATAATTGGTACTTATTTAAATATATTATCACTGGTTTGGTGTAAATAGTTAATATTTTATGACCGAAATAATAATTTGAAATGTGCCTACCTCCTGCAAATGGACGTATTTGGCCAAGTTCTCCACTTTACTCCGCTGTTTATCGGCGATCTCGTCGACATCCTACAAAAAATGTAAATCATCTCAGACATGGTATCAAGAATATTTTAAACAAGTTTTAACTTGGTTTCAAGTAGATCATACCTGTTTAACAATCGACAAGGCAAATCCACAACTTTGTCCAAATTCAGCGCCATTTTGTCATTGCATGTCGCTTGTTAACAACTCAGCCTTGTTACTCTTCCATCCAAGCCATTTCCATTCCACTAATAATAAATTTAACCCTTTATAACAGAAGGAAACTAAAAAATCTAAACAAAATATAAGAAAAGCGCCATTTTATCACCCTGTAGGATGTTGTTTACGAGTCCTTCAAAACATTTCGTACAAATCTCGCGTGGTTTAGCAACAGGGACGTGACAGGGGGGGGGGGGGAGACTTGAAAAATGAAAGGAATGCCCACACATTAGGGTAAAACCAACAATCAACATTTAATTTGTATGACTTTTTCATATTAATAAATAATATGTATATATTTGTCGCTACAAGAAATAAAACAAACATTTGTATGATTGTATTTAGCTTTTGGTCTATTTCACGCAGCCTTCTATCTTCGTGAAATAATTCACCCCCTCCTGTCACGTCCCTGTTACTTTGTCACGCGATATTTGTACGGAATGTTTTGAAAGACTCGTGAGCAAGATCTTACAGGGTGATAAAATGCTGCATTTCGCATATTTCATTTGTATTTTTATTTTAATACCCTTAACAAAGGGTTAAATTTGTTATTTGTGCAATGGAAATGGCTTGGATGGAAGAGTAACAAGGCTGAATTGTTAACAAGCGACATGGGATAACAAAATGGCGCCGAATTTGGACAAAGTTGTGGATTTACCTTGTCGATGGTTAAACAGGTATGATCTACTTGAAACCAAGTTGAAACTTGTTTAAAATGTTCTTGATACCATTATGTCTGAGATGATTTACATTTTTTGTCGGATGTCGACGGGATCGCCGATAAACAGCGCAGTAAAGTGGAGAACTTGGCCAAATACGTCCATTTGCAAAAGGTAGGCACATTTCAAATTATTATTTCAGTCAGAAAATATTAACTATTTTACACCAAACCAGTCATAATATATTTAAATAAGTACCATTTATGTTTCTATCAAAAAGATTTAGGGAAAAAGGTAATGTAAGTCCACTGCTGTTTATCTGAATTTGCAAGCCACAAATTGACGTTTAACTATGATTATTGCATGGACATTTTCTTGTGAAATATTAGTGCTAGGCATTTCACACTTACCAATGATCACCCCCAAAAGTACCATCTCTGAACTATATAAGCACCTCAGAATAGCCAAAGCTTTTATGGTTTGGTAGATAGCAGTATGGCGAAAGCGTCGTTTTTGGGTGTGGTCAGTTTCGGACGTTTCGCCCCGGATTGGGGTTCGGGCAGCATTACCATGTTG
>CACRXK020011619.1:0-16101 GCA_902702795.2 Paramuricea clavata
TGCCATGCTCTTTAACGAGATTTAATTCCTGAGTGTAAAGTTCTATAAAAGTTATGTCTTTAAATTTTGTGGTAAAGGGTCAATTAAACATCAGTAATGCTAAATAAATCTTCTTCCATCTTTACTTGGATTTAACACCCGTCTTAAATGGTGTAAAGCGCCCTTTCAATATATTTACACTTTAGGTTAAAGCTAATTAAAAATCGAATTTCGTCCTGTGGGTATTCTCCTGATGTTCATTGTGCCTATAAATCTCATAAATGGAAATATTATTATTTATTAGTATTATTTACATCGCATTAATACAGTGTGTGCTCCAAAAAAACGCAAAACCATTGAAATAACGTATTGTTAAAATTTGAATGCCCTAGCACTAAACTGAACGCCAAGATGCGTAAAATATTGAGAAGGTGAGCATTTATTAAGAAATTAAAATAGTTATTTATTAAGAAATTAAAATAGTTTTGTGGGGAAAATGAGTAGGGCTGATTTTCCCCGCATTTACATGCATGAGATAACTACTAGGGAGGCCAGCCCTCCCTACTGCGTTTATTGATGGGACGTTTCTAACCCTGCATGTAAAAAGGCAAGATGTCGCCTCGTCAATAGCAAGATCTCGCCTGGCCCTAGTAAAGCCGGTTTTCCACTAGCGAATTTTTTCGCGCGAAGCGACCTTTTTCCTTTGTCGGCATCATTTTGCCACGTCTTGTTGACGTAATAGATTATACCGACAAAGGTCGACCCACGCGACAAAAGTCGCTAGTGGAAAACCGGCTTAAAGCCTGATTTCCACTAGGCGGAATTTTGCGCGCGGAGCGGAATTTTTCTTTGTCTTGTGATTTCTCAGGTGGAACTAATTAAAAAAGACAAAGAAAATTTCCGCTGCGCGCGCAAAATTCCGCCTAGTGGAAATCAGGCTTTAAGCCTGTTTTCCACTAGCGAATTTGTTCGCGCGAATCTTTTGTATTATGAGCTCTCGGCTGAGACTAATTAGATTTTTAATCAATTCTTTTCAATTTAAACAATAGAAAATTCGCTTCGCGCGAAGAAATTCGCTAGTGGAAAACAGGCTTAAGGCAATTTTCCATTACTGTCGCTTTGGCCGCACGGGCGCTGACTCGTCCCCAGTCGTCTCTATGTTTCAAGCGCGGGCGGAAGAAAAGGTTGCGCAAGGGTTAGCAAGGGCATGCAGGCGGTGAAGCGGACATTACTTAACTTTGTCTGTAGTTAATTAACCTTTGCATTTTTCACTTGATTAAAATTGCTCGCTCCGCCCGCGCGCGCAAAGCGACTGCAATGGAAAATGGCCTTTAAGGCTGGCCCTCTTCTAATATAAACGAAAACAATTTTGATATGGAAAATATATTAGCAAGCGGGATATCGCCTAAAACGTTTAAAAGAGACTCACTTTCATGAGTGCCTTATCACTTTCCTGATTTCTGGGGCTATGTTTGTTTAATACTAAAAAGGGGAGCAAATTGAAACGAAGAACGCAGCAGGATAGCGAGGGCGCATACAGAATACGCACATGAAATCGACATTATTAATTTATAACTTGAGCATAAATGGATTCAAAGCAACTAAAATTAAAACGCATGAGATAACACTTCTTGGACAGACTATGAACTTAAGAAGAGTTTGCCTAGCCTACGGTGTACCGTACGTAGACCCCAGCAGACACTGTAGGCTAGAGTTTGCCAGGTGTGTTGGCATTTACTGTCGGAATAGGACGTGTTGATTTTTATTATGCATCTAATTGGCGTTTCCTTCAATTATTACATAGACTAATCATAGTTTGAATGTGTACTACCGCTATGTAGCTCATATAGTGTGAAACATTGCGAGTTCGTTACATTAAAAAGTATAAACATCTTATTCAACACTATACAAATAAGTTGTCAAATAAAACAACGATGAATTTGTTTTGATCAGATAGGTTTGTAATTGCGAAATTGGGAATGGGAATAGATTTTTTCTGCCAAAAGAAAACATTAGAATATTCAATTAGTTTTGGTATGCATGTTAGCTTGTAGGTTGAAATTTATATCTCCGTTGAGAACTGTTTGGACTGGTTTATTCTCCGTTGGCAACTGTGGAAGCTGTCTCCGGCGAGACATATACTGTATACTTGACTTGCACTTGTTGAGAGGCCATAGTTTAAGTACGTTAAATAATGCCATGGCTAGAAATAAAGGACAGTATGGCGGCTCGCTTTGTCAAAATATGCGCAGATCTAACAAATTTTATGAATTCAAGATGGCGGAAATATAGAGCGTTAATAGTATAAACATATAAAATCGATGCGCATAAAGAAAGAGTGTAAAATTTTCAAGTTGCCCACGTCTACAAATCTATAAAATACCTTAATAGCGTTGTCTTGCAAACTCTCGACGTCTCACGATTTGCTATTAGCCGGCCCGAGTGACCCCATTTGCCGATATTTTCTGCTAATGTAAACTCCATTAAAACGGCGAAATCCGAGTTTAGGTGCTATGTTCAGTCCGGTATAGTTTCGTTCGAGAAGAAGTCAGACAAAATGCCCACGTCTATATTTCCTATACGATGTTCAAACTGTCATTTTGCGTTGCTTTAGAAGCTCCTTAGCTTGTATTCGTACGGCCAAATGGTTTTAAAATCGTCTGTTTTTTAACAAACTGCAAGCTTAAATTCTCACAACCGTAGAGCTTGTAGTGAAGAACAGCTGCGAAATTTCCCAAAATTTCGTCCGTACAACTGTGGCTTTTACGCCATTTTGTAAACATTGATGCTAATAGCCGCTGGCCGATTAAAGAAGATACACAGTGGCTCAAAATAGCGCGAAAATTGGAAAATATTTACAATATATATTTTGCTGTGGAAATACGAGACGTCCCTTGCGCTTAAAAGTCGACCGTACTCAAATTACGCAACAAATAATAAAAAGACATATTCAATATTCATAAAAGACTTGATAAAAGGCATAAAATGCCATATATATTCACTCATGTGAATCAATTTTATCATTCCTTAGTCAGCGCTGTGTCTCGCGGGTGCATAGTTTCCCTAAATTCGACGCCCGCGATGCGTGGCGCTGACTGTCCTTCATTTCTAGCCATGATAAAACCGCCAAGTTTTAATTAACGTTACAAATGAACATTGTACGCGTTTTCCATGTACGCGTTTTCCATGTACGCGTTTTCCATGTACGCGTTTTCCATGTACGCGTTTTCCAGACAACCCTATTATTGTATTAAATTAATATTAGGCAAATGAGAACTATGCAATAACTGTTTTAGTTCTTGTTATTTTAAATGCACGCTTTATCTTTGACGTTTTTCGCGCGGATTATATTTCGCGCAGTGCTAAAATTTGCTCACCCAGCGCTGCGCGAATTCTATTACTGCGCGAATTTTAATACTGTAAGACATATTGTGCCATTGTGGACATTTGACTAATGTCAAAATAAAATTATAATGACAATACATTACTCGACTTTGAACAAACAATAGTTTATAAATTCTTAAACTCTTTCATATACCATAGTTAATATGTATATACATAGTAGCCAGCGATTTGTAGTAGGTAAGGCTGTTACCCTCGATATTCGCAACTTTATTAAACCGGTTCATCACATCGATAAATAAACACTAAGTATATGAACTAAACATACAGATATTACTACTTTATGTACTGAAAATTTCGCATGAAACACTTAAAAGACACATATTTGAGTAGCCTGCTCGCATCATTGAAGAAAATTTTGTTGAACAACCCCCTCATTTTACAAACCGACTTGAATACTTAATGAGCCCCCTGGAATGCCGAAATCTCCACCGAGTAAAAATCGCTATTCGACTATACATAACTCGGCCGCAGGGAGTGGACACGAAAAAGCAAGAACGTCATGTAACGTTAAGAATAGTGTGCTGCCGAGCTGAGGCTCGGCAGCAATAAACTAGGGGTTTACCAGAACCAATTTTTTAAAGTTCCGGCCGGAACCGGATCCGGCCGGAACTGGAAAAAAGTTCCGACCAGACGTTCCAGCCGGAACCTGAAACTGATTTATTAAGCCATATATAGTCATATGTTACTTTGTCTGCTGCCAGACTTCAAGCCATTAAGGAGAGAGCCCGCAAATGTTAGAATAAAAATATTGACAAACGTTAAACGTCGTAATGAAGTGTTGTTTAAAGTGCTTATGTCACAATTTTTTTTTGATTTTTGAGTAGAGGACAAAAAGTTAGTTAATAGGTTCTTTAACATTTTTCGGTTTTCTCTTTTCATTCGCGAGATAAGCGGCCCCAAACAGCGATTTTCGTGAAAATGTCGCGTATCAACAAGAGTTATTATTATTATTATTATTTAATAATATTTAAAAACGGTAGTCCTTCAGGGCACATAGGCACCTGCTTTTCAAGGAGCCGTTTGCAAACCACTTAAATTAACAATACAAATATAAATTAATTTACAACTATTACACTAGACCTATATTACTAATTATATACTAGATTACTAATTACTAATTACAAGAATACATCAGCTGCGGTCAAGAATAGATTTAAATTTACTAAGGCTGTTTTGTTCCTTAGCTAAACTTGGTAAGCTGTTCCATAAGGACGCAGCCGAGTAACTAATACTCTTTTTCATAAAATTTGTTACTGGCTTTCCAAGGGAGAAGTTTATATTGTTACTACGCAATTGATACACTTGGTTCTCTTTGATTTTAAACATTTCTATTACTGATTGTGGCATGACGTTATTTTTTATTTTGTGCATAAAAATACATTTGTTTCTCTTTAGTCGTTCACTTAAGGGCTGCCAATTTAGCTCTTTTAAAACATCTTTAGGTCTGGTTTCATATGTTCTGTCCGTAATCACTCTCGCAGCCCTATTTTGTAATTTTTGCAGTTTGTTTAACAGATAATCAGAACAATTATCCCAAACAAGACTGCAATAATCAAAATGTGACAGGACAATAGCATTGTATGAACAAATGTCTTTATTCTCTGAATCATTCCTATACCTTTTGAAGATTTTGAAATAATACTTTGTATTTGGTCGTTCCACGAGAGGTGCTCATCAACAATGATCCCCAAAGTTTTAGATTTGTTGACTCGCTTTATTGTTGAGTCACCAAGTTTGACTATAGAATCTGTTAAAATATTTGAAATGCGTTGTCGTGAGCCAACTATCATGTATTCAGTTTTCTTTTTATTAAGAGTAAGTTTATTCGAAGTTAGCCATTGGTGCACATTTTCTAGGTCGGTATTTAAGCGTTCTTGTATTTCAGTGTCAGTTTTACACTTTTACCTTGAGTAGTAAAAATATTTGTGTCATCAGCAAACATACTTGCCGAGGATAATGATAGACAGTTCGGAAGGTCGTTTATATGCCTAAGTTAGAACCTTGTGGTATGCCACAAGGGGCCTAAGTTAGAACCTTGTGGTATGCCACATTTAACCGTTGTTTCATTAGATGTAATTTGATTCACCTTGCAAAATTGTATCCGATTAGTAAGATAGGACTCAAACCAAGCTAGATCACGACCTCTTATTCCATAATAATCCATTTTTGTTGTAAGTATATTATGATCTACACAGTCAAACGCCTTTTTAAGGTCAAGGAAAATAACTCCATTCAAACTCCCGCTATCCATATTTAGCAGCCATTGATTTGTTGTACGAAGGAGAGATGTTTGAGTGGAGTGTTTCCTCCGAAAACCTGCTTGTTGTTCTATGAGTAAACTGTTGGACTCTTAAATACGTATTAAGCTGCTCTGAAATTAATTTCTCAAATATTTTTGCAACACATGATAAAACTGAAATTGGTCAACAATTATCACAGATTAATTTGCTATCAGATTTATGTATTGGCGAGATTATAGCAATCTTAGGCAGCGTTTACACTGTACCGTTTTCGTAGCGTTCTCGCATTGTTCTTAATCCTCAAGGGAACGCAAGACAATAGTCTAGTTCTCTCGAACAATACGAGAACGCTACGAAAACGGTACAGTGTAAACGCTGCCTTAAAGTCGTCAGGAAAAATGCACAAGTTTATTGAAGCATTAAATATCGCTGCTAATGAGGGAGCTATTTCTTCAGCCGCATCTTTGAGAAGTTTTGGCGGAATTCTATCGTGTCCTGCTGATTTTGATGTTTTCATTATGGAAAATAATTTGTAAACTTCTATTTGAGAAACATTTTTTATTGAGAATTCTGTGCTTGTAAAAGTTAAATAGGATTCCGGCGTCCTACCGCTGTTTGGTATTTCGTCAGCTAGTTTGGCCCGACTTCACTAAAATATGTGTTTAATTAATCGCGAACCTATGTACAACAGTAGCTCTATTTTATTATGGTTTAATGTATATGCAACATGCCATATATCATTTTAAAGCTTATAACATTATCTACACAAATATCATTACAGATGACCTCCAAGGAAAGAACTTAAATGTATAAGAACCATGTAAAACTGAAAAGGTTAATTTTTAACCCGTCCATGTTTGAATTCTATCTAGTAAAAAACTAAGCATCAAAACTTGATATATTTAAGTTGTATAATAGATGACATCCCAGTCAACAAAATAATGGATGCTTTTTGTGTAACACTCTATTTTGTTGCCATGGCAATGAATATTAGGTAAGGATGTTATTCATTAACACTAATTTTGGTATAGAACATCCAATTTTTATCAGAGTGTAAAAAGCATCCATTAATTTGTGCAAAAATACCTAAAGAACAATCTCAGAAAAAATCAGCAAGATTGCTTAAATACTTTTGGAGTTTTTAGGATTTAGGTAATGGCCGGAAACCAAAATACGGTTTTTGAGAAAACGCCATTTAAAGTTAGTTAACTATAGCACAAGCGTTTTCTAATGTATTACTGTAATATACCTGTCCAAAGTCAACACATATTACTGTGGGAATATTATAATGTCACTTTCATTGTCTTTTGCTGATGAAATGTGCCAATGGGGCATCATCACTGTCCTCGGAATCACTGTCCTCGGAATCATTGTCCGCCAAAAGTCTAGCTAGTGGATAGTCATCATCATCAGACGATGATGTAGCATAATCAAGAGGGTCAACATCGTTGAACTTCCCACTGGCATATGAGGATTCACCTTTCTCTTGGTTTGCTGCAAGCTTGGCTTCTCTGATTTTCCTCCTTTCCTTTTTCTTCAACTTTGCCTTCTTTACAGAGTGCCTCATCCTTGTCGCATCTTTCTTCTTGCAGCCTTCCAGGGTGAACTCACCACCAGGGATGTTTGCAGCCTTCATGACATCCTGTCTTGATCCAGCACCACAATTGAAGGCCAGCACAGCCGACATAGCAGCAATTTCAATAACTCGAGGCCCTTGTTGAACATATCACACATAACCGACATTCCATCTCTCCCCACTCCCATTTCCATTGCGGAGTAAACCATTCGTCGATTGATGTCAATGGAATTTTTTGGGTTCCATCCCTGATTCTTGTTTCCCGAAGTTTGAAGCTCAATTTTAGTGTCACATTTAGAGCACTCAATTATGATAACTGCGCTATTTCCATATCTACGAGCCCCTCGTCATCAGTAACTTTCAACTCTCCCCCTGATTCACAATTATGTAAAGACTGAAATGCATTACCTAAATTTGAAAGTTCAATCAGTCTATAACCATATTCGCCATCGAAATCTTCTCTTCTATCGTTATTTTGACTTATTATCTTTCGTATGGAAGCAGTTTCATTGACTGGCGTTGATCCATATGGCGTCGATGTTGAGGACAAAACAGGCTCAGAAGCGAGCTCAGAAGAGCTGATAGGTCTCAAAGAATTCCATCGATTTTAGCCACGAAATGTCTTCTTTTTCGACACTTTTGGCATTGCCAAGAAAGAATAATCTCTAAGAGACTATTTTCAGTTACAAATAAACAACAAAATAAAATACAGCCCAGTCAAAATATATATCTTTGATATATTCTCAGTGTTGATAGCTATTCTCTCAAACAACAAAGTAAAATGAGGTGTTCAATGGCTTAGTGACCAGGCCTTAACATCGTTACCAGTCCCTCATGTGTGGAATATCATAAATACAACAAAAAAAATTCAAACGCCCACAAACAACCAAGAAAACCGGCCTAACAAACAGTAAATATAAATGCGTTTCCATGGCAACGGGAAAGACGGTTGCATACCCTTTCAAAAAAATGCAATTTTGAGAGAAAGGAAGGTGGTATCAGACCCAATTTTGTTTTGACAACTTTCTACACATACTAATCATAACTTTTATGCAAATTTTTTTTTTTTTTAATTTTCAAAGTTCTTAAGGTAGATGGCCCCCTTAAAGCATTTGCAATTTCAGACTTATTAGTTATAACTTGATTACCTTAATGGATTTCAGAGATTACGGTAGTTTTTGAGCTTTTGTTAGTAAGTTTATTAACCGCTTTCCATATTTCTTTAGGATATGATTATTCTCGCATTCGTTCGAGGTATTCATAAAATATTCAGCTTTTGTGTTTTTAATTAACCTATTTAAATCGTTTCGAGTTCTCCTATACGCATCATGAAAAATGATGAAAGTGTTTCGATCCTGTTTTAATAGCCTTTTTCTTTAAGTAATCTCTTTGGCGCATATTGATAACAGTAGATTACTGAAATGTTTATCCTCTGTAAAGATTTTGAAATACAAATACAATACAATACTTGTCTAATGTTGTTTGTTATCCACGGAGCATATTGGCTTCTTACTCTTTTAGTAAAAAATCTTGTTTTCCATTTTTCCCACATTACGTTTGGATCAAGCGTACTGTTCAAAAATATTTCATCGTTTAAATATGTAAAAATATCTGCCTTAAAATTATTGGCATTATACAGGGTGTCCCCCAAAAAACGAAAACCATTGAAATCACTTATTGTTAAAATTGAATGCTCTACCAAAAAGCTGAACGTAATGATGCGTAAAATATTGACAAGGTGCATGTATTAAAATTTAGTTAAGAACATCTCCTTGTAAAGTGTGCGATTTTTCGCTCTTGGGAATTTAAAACAGCTTCTTAATAAACAGTTTCTTTGTGCATAAAATTTACTTATGTCAATCATTTATGCACTCGTGGGAACCAACAGAGTGCTAAGGCATTCAAATTCTAACAATTAAATTGTTATTGCTAATTTCAATAGTTTTCGTTCTTTTGGGACACCCTGTATTGCTTAAATTGCCTAGTTTTGACAATCTTAGGTTCCCCACGGGGAATTGAAATACTTCTTTGGATATAAATCATACTATGGTCGCTGATTCCCAAATGAATGACTCCTGCATGAGCCATTAAATAATTTATAATTCAGGTTTGTTTGTGAAGGCTAAATCGATTAGTGTCTTAGTTGTGCCGTAACTCGAGTTGGCTCTTTAATTAATTGCTCAAATTGAAAGGTATTCATAATTTTGGCAAGTATATTTGTGTGAGCATTGGCTTCATTATTAGCCAGAAGAGACCAATCGCATGCAGTTGAAATCACCAATTAAAATAACTTCCTTATTTTCGGAACCATTTGGGTAATTAAATTCTCGTAGGTATTTAGGCATTCTTGCGAGCTATTCGGTGGTCTATACCAAACTATTAACTATAAATGGTCTGGTTTTCGGCTTCGTAATTTCAAGTGTTAATGTCTCAAGACTTTCATCGGTGAGATCGTCTCTCACTGTATAGTTTAAAGAATTGCGTATAGGTAAATTGCAACTCCCCCACCATGCCGATTTCTATTAGGCCGTTTGCTGTGACCTCGAAAAGTGCCTAGAAAACGATTTTCATTAAGCATGTCTTGGAACTGAAATATTTTTATGGGAACTAACACTTTCGAACACGCTGAGTTCAAATCCGAAAACTTCCCACACCGTAGACCCGCAGTTTTCTCACAAACTGCTATTTTATCTTCGCTAATTTCACAACAAATTTTTTCATTGTTCAACGACACGGACGGATGAAGACACACGATTGCATAACTCAAAACGACTAATTCCTATGAACCAGTCTCTACATTAACAAAAGGCCGGTTTTGCTCGAATTATTTTGAGTTATGTAATTTTAAGCGTGTTGGACGTAAACAACATATCTTGTCTACAACTTTGGGAAGGTACCGATATCGCTTTGTAAAATCCTCAGTTCTGGCTGTATCTCTATAAAATCACAAGGGCCTCACAAGGACGTCAATGTTAAGTCGTTGCATGGGCTATATCTCTGGGATGAGAAAAAATTCCTTACATGCGATCAAAATGTTTTATACAACGATGTAAAACGGTAATCTTATGGAATGGGTCAGCATTTCTATTTCCAATACAGTTTCTGAGATATCATTCAAGAGGTAACTTATCATTGCATTTGAACTATTATATCAGTTGGTGTTATTCTGTGCGATAAGCGAATATTATTGGAAAGAGGGCTGCCATGCATATACGTTGAAATCACCAAATAAACAGCTTATGCACACATTTCTCCACTTCGTCGCCGTAAGTTTACAGAGCAGATTTTATAGCTTGGCACTGGTCTTTGTCTTTGATATGAACATTTATTCCCCTAGTTTAAGGTTATTTAAGATCCATCCTGTCGTAAGTCTTCTACTAGCAACCAATCGACAATATTTCACTTTAGCGTTGTCTTTGCCGTTACGTTGGCTTCGCATTACTTTTGTTTTAAATACCTTGATCGCGTTAAATTAGTTATTTTTCAGGCCAGTGAATATCAGGGGCGTAGAAAGCTTAGAAAAGTTGGGGGGGGGGGCAGGCTTTGAGTAGACCAACCTCGTTCCCAGGGTCTCTCCGTCTGTCATCTGGGAGAGACCCTGGCTGCGGCTGGTCACGTGCCTCCCAGATTCTGGGAGGTAAATTTAATTGTAACTGTGAGAGGGGTGGGAAAGGAGAGTGTTTGTAGCGTTTTAAAATTGCAACTTTGGGTGATGAAATTTACTGTTAAATTTGCAACAAGAAATCGTAATTATAAAGAGAACTCTTGAATTATATTTATGTCGTGACGTTCTACTCTATAATCTGGTGTCGAGTTACAATTCAAGCAAGTTGGATCAGATTTCATTATAGACTTGCCAAAGAAAGCACGCTTGACGCTTGTGCAGCGTGGCAATATTAAACTGTGATTAAACCTACAAGGAAATATATATCTCTAGACCGAACAGTGTGGTTGTTATTTATTTAGTATTAAAGTTTATCCTGATACTCGGACCAAAAGAATTTATTTATTGATGAGATGTGGAATTGCAACGAAATAGCGAGATCTTTTGATTTCCGAAATATCGCCAACTGTATCCAGATTGTTGATCTATATAAAGGCCTTATCAAAAAAACTTAAAGCCCGTCAAAAGACTATAAAATTGGCCCTTGGCATTGCTGAAACCAACGATCATGGTATATGTCAAAGTATAGTTGTCTGTTGAAAATCTACGGTATTAAAATCATACACCAAAGATAAGTCAAACGGCAAATTATATGTCACTGTATTATACATGTCTTTCAATGAGCACTGTTTAGTAGTGTTCACCACCTTTATAAATTTTGTAAACAGCTTTCGTTTTGACATGAATAAGCTTTAATTTTTTGCTTTATATGCATTCTTAATATATACAAGTGAGATTTAAATTTTGCTTTGTGAAATAGAATACCGTTATTTTTTAATGGACAGCTTGCATCGTCTATATCATATCCAGGATTGCTTGTGTGTAAACGCATTATTCACTATATGACATTGACACTATCAAATAAATATAAGTAGCAAATGATTAATGAGTTAGAGATAAACAGGTGATTCACAATGAAAACTTTAAAAATGTTAGTAGAAGTCGAGTTTTCTACTAGAAAACTCGAAAATTTATGTCTATTCGTATGACGCCAAATGACGGTCTGTGCGCATCTGACACTGTAAATTTGTGATATAGATTATAGTATATTAGCACAATATAATGATTAATAGAGACCAAGAAAAAGGCTAAAGTCTTACTATAATTACCGAATACGAATTTATGTAGTAAATCCAGATAAATCAATGACTGAAATTTCCTCTATGCTTATGGACATTTCTCTGTTCGGCTATTATCAAATGTTTACATTTGCTAATATTTGGGCAGTCCTAATCTCCTAGACAATACTGTTTCTTTTAAAAATCTTATAAACAAGACGCGTAGTAACAAGTGAATCGGTGCAAAGCGTATCAACGTTTACAAGAAAGGACAAATGTAATGGCCTATTTTAAAAACATTACAACAAACGTTTGTTATAACCGCGCTCGAGTGTGAAGAGAGCATGCATTGAATAACAACACGAGAGAGCACTGCGAGTAACGATTCGCTTGGTTTCTTGGCTTGACTGTAAGTAAGAATGTAACAATGTTCTTGTAAATTCAAAGCAAAGAAAATAAACAAAAATTAGCAAGTATTTTGAACGTAATAATTCGCAAAATCTATGTTTTTAACGAATATCCCACTAGAAGCATGTTGATGTAATTTGATACTTTCCCCACCCCCCCTCAGGCGCTAAATTTTTGATGAAGCACGTGACCAGCCGCAGCCAGGGTCTTTCCCAAAGAAAGATCCTGGGTACGAGGTTGTCTCGCTCTGTGATTTTTGCCCTGTTGAGCCGCCATCTTGGATTTTCAAAATATGTCACGCCGGTTGAGCCGAGTCAGCAATCTAGGTCTCCTATATCTATGGGCAGGACGTGTGATGCGGAAAAAAACTGGGGCTAGTACGATTTTGAAGGAAATTGAAAAAACCCGCGATTTTGAGTTATTCAGTTCGTCTGGCCATTTCTCTCAATCTTTTTGGTGTGAGAATGATTTAAATGGCAAAATAGTTAAAGTATTTCTTTGGCTAAAGGGTCTGTGTGCTGTAATGGTAAAATAGCTTGTACAAGAGAATTTATGGTCGATAATGTCCGTGCCTTTTTATGACTTCCATGGAAACTAAATTTCAAATGAGGATATCTTGTGTGAATCTACTGCCAACACCTACGAACTAAGGTATGTTAGAGTTCATTATTTTATGTGTACGTACTTGAATCTTTCATAAAAATCGAAGTTGATTCTTAGAAGATATCATGGCTGAAATAAGACCCTTTTTCAGGCCCTGTTTTTTCCACTTTTGCCTGTCATATTTTTTGAATGTTATAAACAATACGAAGTGTTGTGACCGGCTGTTATTTGCATTAGTTCTGTCGATGTATTGCTAAAGTTTCATAAGTATTGAAGCATTTTTAATATGTTTTCAGACCATATTTATCACATAGTTCTGTACAGCACGAACCTAGTAAGTTGAGAATATGCTGGGCGCTTTATAGGTTAAAATTCTGCCAACACCGTAGTTCTTCTTCGGATGCTAGGCGAGAAGTATTATGTTCGATATTCGTTGAAATAAAATAGTTTGAGATTGATTCTTGGCCTCTATCTAACTTGTAATCTGGGGTACTCGATCGAAGGTTGATGTTTCTTCTATCGAACATTGAGCAAAAGCTGATCATATGCATTGCTTTCGCACTTTCAAAAGTCTTTTGCAGTGAAAATGTCGTCAGCAGTTTTAACCGAAAAATTTGGAAAATCTAATATTTTAAAACAAAAACTTCAAACTCAATTTATTTTATCCTCGATTTTATCCAAAACTTCGAGAGTGTTATAGTTATTGTATACTATAATTATAATAACACTGGGTATAAAATAGATTTGGATCTTGTATATTTTTATGGTTTCCACGAATGTTTGTGTTTCGGACAATATAAGATGTGCTGATGAATCGAGGCTGCAAGATTTAATACACTGTGTTGGATAAAAATGTTTGATTATTTGATGTAAAAGTCTAGTAGTCAGGTCTTAATAAGTTCTCTAGTTTAAAGTCTATAGGCTATACTCTGCTCTAGTGCTAAGTTCCTTTATACGACGTCCAAAAATAATGCAATATGATCGACTACAAACTGTATATTAAACTATAACATGATATTAAAGTGAAATTTCGTTCGTTTTATTTATTGTTGTTTAGTTCATGTTTGATAATGATAATAAAAAAGCTACCGACAACTTATTCAGTTGAAACAACGTTAAAAACCGGGTGAAATGAAGTTAATTTCACAATTTTTAATATTTGTTTTTATTACAGCGTTGTTGCTATGCAGGTTGCTAAGACATAGAGCGATGTTAAGTTAAGATTGACTACCACTGACCGTGTAGTGCAGGAAATTGCTTACCAGGCCCCGCATCACACGTCGATCAGCGAAATCACTGGCGTTGCGCCGCCCTATATATATAAGCGCCCTGGTTGGTATACTACAATGCATTACAGTTACCTTGTTATTTAGTCAAATTATTATCCGCTTTGTTGTTTTTTACCTTGTACTATAATTTTATAAATACACTGTACAAAATTAATATGGCGTAATATTTGTTTACAAATGCTTCTAGTTTGACCCTATTGTGTGTGTCTGTGTACTGTGTCACTGTGATACCATAGGCAGCCCAATGTTATGGTTGCCTGCCTGCGCGCGGGCGAGGCATTGTATAGTTGTATTATTTCCTAAGGTAGGCAAATGCAATCAAACTAACGATACATATACTTTCAAACAATCCAAAATACTTCAAATATCTTTACAACTACGCTAAAATAATCACGGAAATGAAATCTACGATACTTTTACTATATACTAACAATATTTTAACGTACAAAACAAATTTGTAATGCGAGAAAAATACGAAAAGTTTTTGCATTATTTTTCAATTCTTGAATGAGATGATGCTGGATTCGCGCTCGACGTTTTTGATGGCGTTTCAAATGACGAATTTCCAATCTCATTGGCTGTCTTTTTCGACGTTTTAAAACCGTAAAAATGACAGCCAATGAGATTGGAAATTCGTCATTTGAAACGCCATCAAAAACGTCGAGCGCGAATCCAGCATCAAAGATTAGATACTATAAAGATGTGTCACTCTGCGAAAATTATGTCCGAGATTTTTTTATAGCCGCCATTTTGCCAGTAAGTGTCAAATTCGTCAAAATTCGTCATATATCGCGAGCATCGCGATGGCAACCTATTGTATTCGTCTCGCCGCCATTTTGGCAGTAAGTGTTATGCACTCGTCATCTCGCGTGATCACTCGTGATCAGCACGGAAAATTACGGACACGCAAACATTAGGGAAATACGTCGAGTGACACATCTTTATAGTATCTAATCTTTGCCAGCATCGTCTCATTCAAGAATTGAAAAAAAATGCAAAAACTTTTCGTATTTTTCTCGCATTACAAATTTGTTTTGTACGTTAAAATATTGTTAGTATATAGTAAAAGTATCGTAGATTTTATTTCCCTGATTAGTTTAGCGTAGATGTAAAGATATTTGAAGTATTTTGGATTGTTTGAAGGTATAATGTATCGTTAGTTTGATTGCATTTGCCTACCTTAGGAAATATTAATACAGTTAACTATACAATGCCTCGCCCGCGCGCAGGCAGGCAGGCAGGCAGGCAACCATAACATTGGGCTGCCTATGGTGATACATATGTACATGCTTTGAGTTAAACAAATTGTTTAATAAATTTTTGCTGAAGTATGATGCCTGTTTGTATCTAGTTGTGGATAGATTTTTACATATATGTGCATACAATAGTGATATTTTTCAATTTTCATCTGTAAAATATTGCCATATTTGTGTGTTGTTCTATAAATATTACTGTAAATAGTGACACACTTTTGCAGTAGATTTCTAATTTTAGAGATTACAGTTTATGTACAAAATAATAAAATAAAAATTTTCTTGTTATGATTTTGTAGAAAGAGATCTACTTGGGTAGTTGGCTGGTCTTGAGCCTGGTCAGCATGGATATGGTAATGAAGGTGATAGGGCAGAAAGTGGTGACCAGTTAAGTGATGAGGATGAAAGTGATGAGGACGAAATCACCCATGCTGTACCATTCAAGTGCATTGGTGCTGCTCATGAGAAAAATTACCAACATCAACAGCATACCTTGCTCTTCATGGACAAGATAAACCAGTGAATGTAAGAATATGGCCAGAGCCATTGAATCCAATGGACCCAAGTGCAATTGCAATTGATGTAGACTATGGAACTGGATGGACACACATTGGTTATCTTGCTTC